>JAVRRR010000031.1:48319-65353 GCA_035927975.1 Rachicladosporium monterosium | reverse complement strand
GATAAACTAAGAGGTTTAGGAGGATTAAAGTACTAACGCCTCAGACGATACAGCGGACGACGACGCCTCGTCTCTAAAGCGAGCGCGTAGACAAGGAAGAGACAAGGACGCATAGCACCTAGGGCGAGTACTGCGAGAGGAAACAAGCGACGCTAGCTACTATAGTAGACGAAGAAGCCGCTAGGTAGTGTCGTCTAATAGGATACTAAAAAAGCGGCAATAGAGCGCAGTCGCAAAGGAGGCAGAGGGAACACTAACTAAACGGACATAAAGGTCCTCTGCACTAACTAGTTCTAGACACGCTAAGCTGCTATACTAAACCTTACTAACCTTATAGCGTTTTACCTCTAGCCTACTATTAGATATTTAGCGCCCTTAGCGTCTAAGGTTTAATCTCCTAAAGGCGCAAAGGATCGCAGAGGAGGACGACTACTAGCTAGAGTTTAAGTCCGACGCAGCGTATAGGGACGACATATTACCCTCTAACGCCTTAATTCCTAATGTAAGCTCCCTATAGCCTAGCAACGACGAGGGTACTAATTAAGATCGTACGTTGGACGCAACGTCCAGTCTTCGACTAGATTACTCGATATCCTAGCGTTAGAGCAGTATAGGTATATCGACTATAGAGCTATCTATCGTAGGGGTAATAGCGTTTAAGACTGCTAGCTCTTGCTATGTCTATAAGCTAGAGTATTATAACGAGTTCCTTCGGTAGTTTAAGGCTAGTATATAGATAGCTACGCCTAGCGATCGTCTAATATATTAGTCGCACTCTATTAAGTAGAGCAATAAGAAGATAAAGAAGTATTAGGAGATGTTTGTCGAAGGCGCTATAATAGTCGAAGCAGTACTAAGGGTTATTTATAAAGGGTGCGACGCAGATCTTATGCATCTAGGGATTAGTAGTAGAAATGCTAGCATAGTCGGCCACATCTAAACCGCTAAGTGCTAGAGTACCGCTAGAGGTCGTAGGATAACGCAAGAGAGTGTCGTAGACTTAGTACATCCTATAAGTATAAGACGATTATATAACGATTATATAACGATTATAGGACGATTAGGACGACTATCCTATTACCTATCTATCGCTAACACATAAATCTACCAACCTAGGGCACTAAGCGACTAAGGGCTGCGAAGTTACTAACGCCTACTAATTTTAGCGGTTGCTAAATAGACATAATACTTAGTAAAGGTCTCCTAATAAACTACTTTTAAAGTTACGTTATATAATAGAGCTACTATAGCTTTACGCAGAGCGCTCTCTTCTACTTAGCTACTACGCAGAAGCAGCATGTTCTTATATAGGCAAAGATAGACTAGAACAGTATTTATATGCGACTTGCCTCTATAGACAAAGTTGCTATCGTAATAGACAGTTAGAGTGCGATAACGATAAAGCATTCCTTTCTTAGCATTTAGTGCTACTAGATCGATTCTAACTAGCATTTCTACGAAGAGCTTCTCGACTTCCTAGTTATTAAGGGTACCTATAGTAGTAGGAACTTCGCTAATATGCTTAAGAAGATCCTATTAAGGTTTAACATCCTACATAAGTTAACCGCTATTACTACTAATAATGCATCGAATAATAAGACTTTCTTTAGGTTTATTATAGAGGCTATAAAGAGGATGTATAATAACGACGATATTGTACCTACACTTCTACTACAGATAACCGAATTAATACTACCTCCTATAATAGACGCAGACTAAGTTTCGGAAGGGTTCGATCTAGCAGCGACTAGATAGCTCCTATGTTTAGCGCATGTTTTTTAGCTAGCACTAAAGGACCTCTATACGACACTTAAGATTGCACTATCTAACGATAACCTAGTAAAGGTATAGGACAAGCGCACGTCTAAGAGAGATATCTTAAGTCTTAAAGAGTATATAACCGCTAATAGGATAGGGCTGCTCCTTAGTAAGGTAGGTTATCCCTATTATATAATCGTCCTATAATCGTCGCTTGCTAGGACTAACAGCTAGCACTTAGGTCTGTGCTACTACTATGAACGTAAACGCGAGCGACACGCGTGCTAGGAAGTTTAAGGACATCCTCTATGCGCTAGTAAAGGAAGAGGCGTTAGGTAGTAATAAGTTTAAGCTAATAAGGGTCTTACGATTAATGCAGGACGTAAAGACCTAGTAGGACTCTATTACTACTATGCTAGTATAGTATAGGAAGTTGCGACCTGCTGTCGTCGTATATATCGACGAACTTAAGCTTAGGTGGCTAAAGCTAACTATAAAGGAATAGGCTATGCTAGATTATCTAATTAACCTGTCGCAGCCCTTCGCCCTCTGCACTTCGCTTATTAGTTAGACTAGGGGACCTTTACTGCATCTTATCTATAGTTTCTATACCTAGGTCTTTAGTATTATAGAAGAGGCTAAAAAGAGACTAAGCAGGAAGAAGGTTACGTAGAAGAAGAAGATGCTAGTAGCACTATAGGCGTACCTTGCGAAACTAAAGAAGTACTATAGCTAGTAGCACTATAGGCGTACCTTGCGAAACTAAAGAAGTACTATAGCTGGACGTACAAGCACTATAGAGACTTATATAGGATCGCTATCCTCTTGCATCTAGCACTTAAGGACGAATTCTAGAAAGTCTCTAGCTAGTTACTATCTACTAGTATAGTATACTAGGACAAGCTTAAGACGCTATATTCTGCAAAGTACGCAGGTTAAGGTTTAGCTCCCTCTCCCCTAGTTTAGCAGGGTTAGTTAAGAGGTCGATTAGGACTATTATCTCTGCTACTTAGGGGTCGTAGACGAGATAGGCTACGTAGCTAATACTACGTTAACAATAAGCTTACTAGGTATCGAGGATTAGGTAGGTCTTAAAAACGCCTGTTCTTATATAGCTTGCTAATCTAGCTTTAGATAGATTAAAGGCATCTCGAGGACGTATATAGGGACAACGTACTTGCGATGTATCGCTATATTAAGCTAGAATACCTACGGCTAGCGCTTATTGCGAAAGATGTGCTATATATCCCCGCAGCTAGCGTTAGGGTAGAGCAGCTCTTTAGTATTGCCTATTACTAAATGCGTTTTAATCGCTAATATAGCGTAACCCTGTTTACTATAATTATAGTTAGGCGATAGGGCTTAGGAGCGACTGCCTATAAGGAACTAGTTGCAGCAGCGAGAATGTATAGGACTAGTATAGAAGACGATAAAGTTATAATAGAGTACTAGCAGTCGATTAACGATATAGACGACATAAACGCGATCGATAGCATTAGCGAGGGCGAAGACAAAGACGAGTAGATTAGTTTAGTTAGTATAGTATAGCTGCGACTATAGTATTATCCGCAATTGTCCCTACGATTGTCTATATAATCGTCTATATAATCGTCCCTATAATTGTCTATATAATCGTTCCTATAATCGTCCCTATTGTTAGGTTAATCTCTGCGCTAATGCCCTATACTCCCCTTACGACTGTTATGCACTAGCCTAGTAACTATACTCTCCTATTCCGCTATTCTCCTATATGCGTCTAGAATATGTCTTCTCTAACTTCTATATACTAGAGCGCGCGTCTGTCTATACTAAACGTATGCAGGGTATAAGACTTGCTATCCCTACTATTCCGCTGCATCTCGTTAAATAGGAAGCCCTCGTAACTTCGTATAGGCGCTACCTATAGGAAATAGAGATACTAAGCTTCTTCCTAAGATTAGCGAGTTCCATTGTTATATATATATAGCGCGAACCTATATACTGCCTAGTTATAGTAAAGGGGGGCACCCAGGCGATGCAGTAGCTGCATAGTTGCTTAATCCTAAACGATAAGATTAGCTAACACTGCGCGCTCGCTGTCGCTAAACATCTTATATAGCTTAGCTTCTCGCAGATTCGTCTGTAGCTCCTGTTTTTAGTTAGTAGGTATTATATCTTAATTCGGATTGCGATACCTCTGCTAGATCCTCCTTAAGGAGTTAGCTATATAACTACTCTAACGTCTCTGCATTTTGGTCGCCTAGATACTGTTTAATGCAGTCTAGCTTTCGAATTATATCCTATATGCTTTTGCGCTAATAGTAGTATGTTACCCTCTAAATCGTATCGCGTATTTTGCTATATATTGCTTATTATACGCCTAAGAGATTAGCTTATTGCATGTCTAAGTAGGTAGATTAAAGCTCTATATCTACGTCGTCGTCGTCGATCGTCTCCTATACGCTATTGTCCTCTAGCTACTAGTCCTCTAGTCCTTAAAAGCTATTACCCTCTACCTACTCGCTTAGCTCGCTATCTATACGCAATTGTTTAAAGGTATTAATCTTAAACGTTACTTAACGCGTTAGTTAGGTATCGCTAGCAAGTTAGTAGACGATTATAATAACGATTATAAGAGGGCAACCTACTACTAAGCGCATATCTCTGCGTCTTTAACAGCTAGAGCTATTGCCTGCGCGCCTGCGCTTATGCGCTAGAAGGCCTTAGTTTTCGAGAGTACTGCCCTTATATAATAGATAGCTGCGTTCCTCGCTATTCGCTTATTATTCTCTAACTTAGCTATAGTATCTATTTAGCCTACTCGCTTCCTTTCTTTTATTATATATACGTTCGTAGAGTACGCGTCGTCTTCCTTGCGCTTCTTTAGTATAGGGAGCTTAAAGACTTCGTTATTTGCATTTAGGTAATGCACAGCTAGTCGTTTCGATAGTGCTATTGCGGCAGTAGGAGGGGGGGTTACGTATGTAATATGCGCAGTGCGAGTAGTAACCTAGGTATATAGGGGTAGTATATAGGGTTAGTAATATAAGTGTTATTAATATAGAAGCGTAAAGCAGATTAATAAGTAAATACTTACTTTTAAGGTTTTTAGGGTTTACTCTAGGCTATATAGCCTACATATAAAATCACCGAATTCGCCTTCTTTACTAGTATTAGGAGAGAGCAATATAGGTGTAGCATTACTTAAAACTAGATATATAATCGTCGTCGTAATCGTCTGCAATACTGCAATTAAGTAAAGCATACCCCTATACTCTATATATGCTATCCTTAGTTACCTATACTTTTTATTATCGATGCCTCCCTATAGTAAGCCCTTAAGATTATAGAGGCGCTAGCTTATAGTACCTAGCTTCTTACGTACGTCCGCTATCTCCTCCTATAGTTAAAGAAGTAAGACTCCTATTTAGTCTATCTTAATATTCGCAGCTAACGCAGCTTCTTTCTATAACGCTCTCTCTCTAGCTAGCGGACTAGTCCTTTACGAAGACGAGGCTATCTTAGCTACTCCCCTCTCTTGCAAAGTTCCTCTTTATACTGCGTAACGTCTACGTAGCCTCGCATATAGGAGTAGGTTTATAGTGCAGTCTCTCGCTAAAGAGGGATCTGCGATAACTAACGCTATTGCTATGTCGTTAAGTGCTACCTAGTAGGTAGGATTACTATAGGGCAGCGGTCTTAGGACAGACGACGACTGCTTATGCAATATAGCGTTATAGTCTAGAGGCGAACTTAGTAATAGTAGGCCTTAAGAGGAGGGTAAATTAAGCTAGGGTATAGGCTAGATAAGCGAGCCTATAGCAGTCGTAGTCGTCCTAGACATTAGCAGGTCAGATTCTGTACTACTATCGCTATAATAGGGTAGTTGCGTCTCTATCTTATACTTATCGCAATCGGTTTTGGAATTAGGGACTTCTTCCCTCTAATAGAAGTATACTAGGCCTACTAGGCATACTAGGGAAGACTATAGTAGTTAGTACTAGCGTTGCAGGCGTAATCGTCGAACGCTTATATCTATAGAGGCAGCGAATTTGTCGACAAGATAATGTTTTTAGTTAGTGCGCAATGCGCTAAGGTATATAGCTATATTATAACTAAGAGGCTAGCTAGCGCTAAACGTATAATCTGCGTTCTAACAGGTGTATGCTTCCTATATAATCTAATAGACAAATCCCTTTGCCCTTTACTTCCTCTATCCTCTACCTTCGCCTAAACTAATTTAATATAATGCTATATATAGCGTTTACTAGGAACGCTATAGAGACAATACGCATATACTCTATAAGAGCAGCACAGACTACTATATAGGCTACGCCTAGGACTACGTTAAAAGCGCGTATAGCAATTAGAAGGAACGCGCTATCTGCTAGGAAGAGGACAAAGGTACTAGGAGGGTTATAAAGGATACGACAGAAGGTCCTTAGCTAGAAGAAGCCCCTCGTTAGAAAGGTAGTTAGAGGGAAAAAGGGTGCTCTATAACCTTTGCGCAACTAACGATTCTAGCCTAGCATATAAGCACTCTGCGAGATTAGACAAATATAAAAGATAGGCAATCTAATTATCCCTCGCCTACTATTTAGTCGCATTGTGCGCAAGACTATAGCAACATAGTCTAACAATGTTATAAGAATCTAAGGAGAAGCGCTTTTAGTATTGCAAGAGGCTCTAGAGGCGTACCTTATATAGCTTTTCGAGATTAGTCTGCTCTTTGCGATCTACGCTAAGCGGATTACTGTCCTACCTAAGGACTTCTAACTATTCTATAAAGTAGTAGAAAGGCTAAATAGGTAGATAGGCGAATAGAGCGAGTTAGGCGCAGGCAAGGGCAGATAACAGATAATATGCGGGTATCTATAGCGCTAGTAGACGATTACTAGACGATTATACTGCGTATTCTATAAACTATATATATAGCATTTAGGGTCTAACATGTGCTAGGTTATATGCCCTCGAGTAAGGCTAATATTAAGCTTTAGAAGCCCTATATAAACTTAAAATACATATTTAATAGTATACTTAACGACTGTACAACGATTATATTCTAATAGATATCCTAATAGTAAGACTCTATAGCAATGCGCACCTGCCTTATATAATCCTTTTTTATAGATCGCACCTTCCTTATATAGTTGTTAGGTGCTTACGTACGTTACCTAAGTAAAGTAAACTAGTATTTGTTTGTTTTCGAATGTATACCTATAACATAATACTATACTCGAGGTTACGAATCTTTATATATAGATCGTTCGCCTCTGCTGCGCTTGCACTCCTCTTAGTTAACCTAGTAACTGCTAAGGGCTAATCTATACGCTGTTCGAAGCTAAGTAGCAGAGTTGCTAAAGGAGATCGTTCGAAGAGCGACAAGCGGGTTTCTAAGTAGTGTATACTGCAAGCGCATCGTTATAGAAGTAGGTATAGCTAATAGCTATTAGATTAAGGCGGTCGAACAGCAATAGAAGAAGCGTAACTCCCTTATAACTCTACTAAAGCTATATATACTGTTTAGGTTACCTTAATCCGCCTAGAAAGAACTATATAAGCACGCAATAGGTAAATATCGTCGCACAGATTCGGCCGATAATTATACGTAGGCTTAGGGACGATTATAAGCAGTTTAGGGACAATTATACCTCCTAGGCTTATATTTATACGCGAAACCCTACTAACCTAGCATATACCCTAATACTACCCCCTTCTCTCCCTAAAGACGACCTAGCAGAAGAATAAGGATCCTTCGAAGCAGGCATATATAAGTACTAGCTAGATCTAGAGCACCTATAGTATAACTAGAACTAGGACAGATCCTTAGACGATTGCATACGCACAGTTTAAGACGATTATATAGACAATTACATTACGCGCACGCATTAGAAGAACAGACCTAAGCGTTATCTATAGCGTAGACGCCCTAACGATCTTAACGACTAGGAACCTAGCATAGAACATATAATAACTAGAGGGATCCCTAATAAATCTAGGACTAGCAATATAAACTACCTAAGGATATAGTAATAGGAGAATCTAGGCAGGATATTAGGTTAAAGGAAGATAGCTATATAACTAAAGATAGAGATATATATAATAAGGATATAGCAATAGGAGAACTAGGATAGGGTACTATACTATAGGATAACGGCTAAGTAGGTAGAGATAGAGAAGATGCTGCTATCCCTATCGATCTTACTAGTATACTACCCTCTCCTAGCTTAGAAGCGAGTAAAGAGGAAGAAGAGGCGCCTAAAACGAAGCCCTTCCTAGGGTTTAAGACTATAGCAGATCGAAAGGCTCTATAGACGCGCAGAGAAAAGCTTAAGGTAGCGCTTAACGAGGTAAACGTCGCCTATAACGACGAAATAGTATAAAGCCTACTAGGTAAGCAACCCTACGAAGAAATAAAGCGCCTATTCGAAGCTGCGAGCAATATATACGACTAAGCGATAATGCCTATTATAGAGGAACTCTAGGAAGAGTAAGAGGCGAATAAAATAGTAGAGTTTCTTAGTAGGGAGGCAGCTTAAAACGCTAGGATTATAGAAATCGTCGTAAGCATTAAAGCGAAGAAGGTAGCAGTATAGGATAGGAGTAGAGGTAAAGCTATAGAGGCACTATTAACGCTAGCATAGAAGGGTGCTATAACGAAAGCAGCAAAAAGGAAGGCAGCTAAAGAGAAGTTAGCGAAGAAAAAGGTAGAGAAGGAAGCAGCTATAGCAGCGAAGGCTGCAGAGGGAGATAAGAGCTCTAATACTAACGCTAAAGGCGAGGTAGTTAAGGAAACGACGCTAATAATACTAGCGTAGAAGGGTACTGCAACGAAAGCAGCGAATAAGAGGATTAGAGAAGAGAAGGTAGCAGTAGATAAGGCAGCACTTAATTAAGACGCAGACGTTAAAACCGCTACTAGTACGCAAGCGAGAGGGAAACGAGAGATAATAGCGCGCAAAGCTATAGCGAATAAGGCGAAGCAGCTGCGCATAGTAGTAGGTAAAGCACCTAGGAAGATAGCAGGGATAAGAGGCAAGACAATTGCGCAGAAAGCAGTACGCGTAAAAAAGCTAAAGCTTACGAAGTAGGCAAAGAGGACGTTAAAGAGAGCTAAGTATATAGAGAAACACCCTATAGCAGCTAGCAGACTAGTTAGAAGGTATAAGCTAGGTAGTAAGTCTACTGCGCGAACTATATAATCGTCGTATAATTGTTACGCTAACCTAATCCAGCTGTCGCATTACGCAACATCTAGCGATACTAGGAAAGCACTAAGCTGCTTATAAGGAAGCTCCCATTCTAGCGACTTGTCTAAGAGATTACGTAAGCATTTAAGTCGGATCTACGCTAGCAGGCGAGCGCAATAGCAGCCCTGCAGGAGTTAGCTAAGGCGTACCTAGTGCAGCTGTTCGAAGGTACAACTATATAATCCCCTATACTAAGCTAAGCTAACGATTATAGGTACGAATCTTTGCGCAATCTATATAAAGCGCATAACGATTTAGAAGAAGGATATAGACTTAGTACTCTAAATCCTAAACATGTTTAGAATGCAGTAAGCATTCTACGACGACAATAGCTAGGACTACTAGGAGGCAGCCTAGGTAATTAGATGCGATAGGACTAGGATTAGTTAGGTTGCTACTGCAGTCTATGTATATAACGTCTAGTGTCCCCTATGCACCTAGTTTATTTACGCTTCTAACGATTACGCCCTATAATCGTCTAAGGGTAACAACTAACTGCTATATTAGCGTACCCTAATGCCTCTCTATATTGCTTACGCGTTAGTAGACTTATACGCATTAAGCGAGCATATATTAACCTTAGTTGCATAGTACTACTATAGTCTCTAGTAAATCTATACTAGATACTAGAGGCGCTGTCTAAGATGCAGGTAAAATAGTAAACTGTTCGTCTAGAATATATATAAATGCAGCATTTACCTGTCCTATATGCATTCTAGAGGGTTATTCTTAGAGATGCTTATTATAACCCTATATACTATAACATGCGTAACAAGGTAGTTAACCCTCTAACTCTAGATATCGTAAAGTACTAAGTTCCCCTTATACTGCTGCCAAATCCTATACTCCTAATTAATATCTACGATTGCGAGAATCTCCCTAGTCGACTCGACAAGGATCGCTAAGTAGACGACACGTTACTAAGGCTATACTACTCTAGAGATAGGGATTGCCTGCTAGCGATATAGGTATACCTTAGTTTCTTATTAATAGTAGCTAATTAAGGTCCTAAAGCATCGTCTAGAACAAACGAGGCAACGTTATTAACTATTAAAATATAGAAGGCTTAGCCTAGAATAGCGAGCAGCAGGGGCAGTTAGAGTCTGCTAAGCGCTAATTAATTACTAGAAGATAACTAGCGAGGGAGTAGCGAGCTAACTCCTCCTATATAAAAGGGCTTTCTTAACCTCCTGCTCTAGCTAATAGAGCGAGTTCTATTCGAAGACGATTTATATCTAGACGATTATATACGAAACAACCTAAACGTAGACGATTATACTAACGATTATATATATAAAAGACCTAATAGTAGTACTATTAATAACTAGGAGCTAGGAACAACCTACTTAATATTAGGGGGTCTGCTAGATCTAGATTTCGTTGCTATAATAAATAGTATTAAGGACATTCTAGACAATCTTAGCAGTATTTCTGCTAGAATAGCGGAAGAAGATTAACTAGCGTAAGCGCAACTAGAAGGGGAGCATTAGGTAAGTATAGAGCGCAGAAGGGAGCTACTACTAGTCGGCTTAGAGGTAGTAGACCTTTATGCTGCTACCCTAGAGGCGCTAGACGAGCGCATAGTTAGGGAAGGAGACGAAGAATACAAGTAATATAGAATCGAAAAGTAACCTAGTCGATCTAGCGACAGACGACGATAGGCTAAGTAAGCAGATAGAAGTAGGGAGTAGGGTTCCTAGACGTCCTATAGTCGAAGATAAAGTTTCTAATAATAAGACTCTTATAGATAGACCTAAGGATAAGGGGAACGATAGCCTATTAGCTCTAACGAACACGAAGCGCCTTTCTCTACTAGGCATAGGCAAAGAGGGGCTATAAAGGGAACGACTATCTAGTCTACTAGCACTAGCGGTAGCGCTAGCCTCAGCATCGGCCCTAGCTCTAGGACTAGCCCTAGCCTTAGCACTTCTAGCTCTAAAAAAGCCCTAAAGGCATATAGGTAGAAAGAGGGTACCAGCGCTGCCTAGAGCGAAGAAACAGTTAAAAGCGGAGAAGATAGCGGGTTTTATAGGTAGAAGTATTAAGAAACGTAGTGCAGCCTTAGGTAGGAAATCGACGCGCAAAAGACAGGCAGTTAATGCGACCCTAGTAAAGAAGAGAAATTAGAAAAAGGGCAGTATGTTTACGTATAATCGTCTTATAATTGTTATATAATCGTTATACTAACTAAATATAGGCGTCGCGCTGCGCGAGATTAGAAGATACTAGAAGGAGTCTAACCTGCTTATACCTAAGTTGCCTTTCTTAAGGCTAGTACAGGCGATTACGCATACTATTAAGCATAACATGCGCTTCTAAAGTGCTGCCCTAGTCGCGCTATAAGAAGTATTAGAATCGTAGTTAGTACGCTTGTTCGAAGGCATATATAGCTATAGCATTTTTTTGTAGTCTTACGTCGCTAATAGCGTTATAGGTTAACAGCTCCTCGCTATCTATGCGAGGCGCATTGCTATTTAACTAAAGGACCTTTACCTCCTAATGCAGTTAATCTAGAACTTTAATAGCAGATAGAGCGTCTAAACATCTTTAGTAATAGGGGGCGTACGTAGGTAGTATGCTAAGTAACGAATGTCTTATAGACTGCGATGCAGCACCAGCCTACGAACCCTAACGACGATTCTATATCGGCATTATAGCTAATGCTAGGTAACTGCTAACTATAACGAGTAATCGTCGAATTCTGTTATTGCCTATATATAGGGTATTTGCTCTCTCCTAACTTAACATTTCCTTTATTATAGCATAGAAACACTAGACGTACCTATAACCTGCACTGCTTTTGCTAAATCCTCTAAGAAAACCGCCCTAGACTAAAAACCAGCGTAGGAAACCCTACCCTAGACTAAAAACTAGTGCTAAGACTCTAGACCGACCTAGACTAAACACCGAAACACTGCCCCTTCGGTGACGTCTAGGTTTATAATAAGGAATTAATAGCGATTGTAGAAAGCTTTAGAGTATAGAGGCACTACCTTAAGGGCGCATAGCATATAGTGCGAGTAGTTATAGACTATAACAATCTTAAGTACTTTATAACTACTAAGAAGCTAAATAGCTAGTAGGCATAGTAGGCAGAGTAGCTCGCTAGATACGACTTTTAGATCGAATATAAGAAAGGCGAGACTAATCTAGCTAATAGACTGTCTTAGCGGCTAGACTACTTTAAGGGGTTTAAAGACGAGACTATCGTTATAAACCGCAACCTTCTACTACTAACGTTGTAGCAGAAACTTAGGTTAAGGGATAAGATACCTTTTATAGCAGCTATGCACGCCTGCACTATAGAGCAGGCGTACGCTATTGCATTATCTAGTTAATATAACAAAGCTCGCTAGCCTAATTAGCTAGAGGACAGTAGCGCGCTTATTGCGCCTTTAATAGCTAAATTACCTAGCACATTAACTATACCCTTAATACTATCCGCAGGGGCTGCCTTAGAAGCCCCCTTAGAGCTAACAGGCTTGCGCCTTAAGCAGGAACAAGTACGAATAGCTAGCATAGACTTTATATAAAGCCTTATACCTTATTCTAAGGCTGCTGCAGCAGCTAAAGGCGAAACGTTATAGATAGAAGAACTACCTAAGCAGCTCTAAGACTTTATCTAAGAGGTCTAAAGTAGAGACCCTCTAGTTGCGACCTAGCAGCATAAGCTCTCTAAGGGAAGGCTTCTTAATAGTTATAGCTTTAACTAGGATAGCCTATTATGCGCAAAGGGGAAAGTTTAGATCCTACGCTGCGAGCTATTAAAGCTAGAGATTCTAAGAAGAAACTACGATAACAACGTAGGATTATACCATAGGGTTAAAAAGATAATGCACTCTCTTATAACTAAATACGAGTAGACGAACGTTGCCTAGGACGTCTAGCAGTATATTAAGGAGTGCGACGTATGCTAATAGAATAAGGCCCAGCGTTATAAGCTATATAGCCTCCTTCTCCTACTAGAGATACTAGTTGCGCCCTATAGACACTTCTTAATAGACTTTATTATAGACCTGCTACTACAGGTAGTCTAGTTAGGAAAAGGAATAAGAACTCTTAACTCGATCCTTATAATAGTAGACAGGTTCTTAAAGTACGTGCAGTACTTCGTATGCTTAAAGTCTATTATAGCGCTAGAGCTAGCAGACATCGTTTAGCGATAAATCGCCTTAAAGAACAGTATACTGCACTCTATAGTATTAGACTGCAGCAGTATATTTACCTCTAAGTAGTAGCAGACGTTCTGCTACTATATAAACGTAGTCTAAAGACTCTTAACTGTATACTACCCCTAGACAGATGGCTAGACAGAACGCTAGAACTAAGTACTAGAGAATTTCCTTTATAGCTATTATACCTATAATTAGAACGGTTAGGTAGAGTTATTAGACACTGCATAGTAGGCTTATAACTTATAGGTATACTTATCTATAAAGCAAACTCTAATATAACTAAATATAGGCGTTCTAGTCGAGTCGATAGACAGCCTCTATATAGAGGCCCTCTTAGAGGGGGGGAAGGGTAACTATCCGCTATTAGAATAGGCGCTTAAACACCTTACGCGCATAGACAAGCAGAGAAACAAAGCGAAAAGCTTTATGCTCTATATATAAGAACAGAACGCCTAGTACTATAACCTCTCCTACGAGGACTAGTAGTTTATAGTTAGGGATAAGGTCCTGCTAAGCGCACGCAATCTCTGTACTTAGAGACTATACTAGAAGCTGTTAGCTAAGTATATAGGACTGTTTAAGATTATTGCGCGTATTAGACTAGTCTTATACTAGTTAGCGCTGCTAGAATCTATAAGCTGCATCTATAACGTCTTCTATATAGCGCTCCTTCAACTATATTATAGACAAGGCGCACTAGAAGCTATGCTAGAGATAGAGCTAGGAAATAAGCGCTTAGACGTGTACGAAGTATAAGAGATTGTTAGCTACTAAGACGTTAAAGGCACTACCTAATATATAGTAAAGTAGCTAGGCTAGGGGCACAAGCATAATAGCTAGCTAATAAGGGATAAGCTTAACAACTGCAGCGATATGCTAATAGAATACTAAGAGAGACTTAGTGCATAGTTAGAGGCTCCTAAAAAGCTATATAAAGTACTAGGGAAGCGTAGCTGCCCCTAAGGCTCTAAGAATAAGCCTAAACTAACTATATAAACTAGCTTAAGCTAACTATTAAAAGAGAAAACGCCTCTACCTAGTATAATAACGCTATAAACTCCTGCTAGATCCCCCCTTAGGGACGCTAAACTACTGCTCTTAAATCCCCCTCGCATAAGAACCTTACCTAGCTATATTAAGCAGAAAGAAAATAACTCTTAATAACTGCTACCTCCCTAACTATATAAGCTTATATAGCATAGCATCCTCTAAGCTAGTAGGCAGGTTAGGAGGAAGCTGCTAGGCTAGGTTATAGGGGCTAGCGCAGTATATAGCATAAACAAAATATAGTTAATTCTACGCTAACGCATCCTGCGCAATGTAGTAAGACTAATAGCTAAGCCTCTAAGCATCTAGAACAGCATCGAAAGCGTCGACGCTAGTATATAAGACCTAAAGCTAAGCCTAAAGAGCAGCAGCAGCCTAAGACTTAGCAATTAACGCTACTATAGCGCTATAGAAGTAAGTATAGGCCTATAGGGACGCTAGTATATTAACGCTAGTATAAAGATGGAGCAAACCCTAGAGCAGCTCTTAGAAGAAGAACATTACGTTTAAGCCCTAATTAAAGCTTAGCAGCGGATATGCGCACTATATCTTGCTCGCCTTGCAGCGACTATAGGCAGTTCTATTAGGTCGAGTAGGAGGCTTACAGGCATGCTAGTTAGCTACCTAGTAATGTGCGCAATTCTAGATATGCTTGCAGCTTGCTATAAAGGTAAGGCACTTTAGATAGACCTCTATGCGACGCTCTAGCATAAAGTAAGCAGATTCCTCCTAACTAGGAAGCTAAGTACTAAGAATAATGCTAGCGTTACTAAGATAGTTAGGCATAAGCGCCTCCTTAGGCGAAAGTATAAAGCAGAAGCTAAGGGGCGCTATAAGTATTAGAGCATAGAAGAGCAGGGGAGGAACGACTAGGGATCCTCCTATAGAAGAACGAGGAGACTATGCTAGAAGAGGTCCTAGAGGCGAGTATAGAACTCTAGGTAAAGCAGCAGCTGCAGGCGTACCTACTAGTACTACTAACCTAGCGCAAGAATTAAAGGCTAAGAGGAACTAATCGACTATAGGAGACATTAGAGCTAAAGAGGCCCTAGAGCTAACTAAAGGTAAGATTTCTATGTTCTAGAACGCGTCTAATAGCCTTCCTTCTATAGTAATAACGTTGCAAGTTAAAGAGCTTTAAAGATTCTAGCTTAGAGTCGCAGACTTAATAGGGCGCTATAGGCTAGTAGCAGCTATAGTAGTTAAAGATAAGCTAATACTTAGGTTAAGTAGCGAGCTAATGCGAAGACCCCTTAGCCTATTAATTAGAGAAGAAATAGCATAGAGGGCCGCATTAAGTTAAGAGCGCATTAAAACTAGGTGCTTATAACAGAGCTAAGTACTCGCCTCTATATTATATAAGTTATAGAGATAACTACTACTAGGTAGAGTACGCAGAGATATATTAGGGTAGTACTAAGAAGGCATCTACGAAGTAGTAGTAGGAGTCTAAACTATAGGTAGCTGCGACAGAGCTAGAGCAGGCGTTTAAGGAGCATAGCGCTATAGCTTAATAGAGTTAATCGTAGTAAAAGACAGGTCTAAGTATAGTGCTAGAAAGAGTAGTTAGCCATCTATAGCGCAGGTGCTAACCCTTAGGAGACCCCTTAGAGGTATAGTAGGGCCTATAACTAGAGGCTAAGGACTAGGAGCTATTGCTAGCTAAGGCTAAGACTTAGAAGCACAACTGCGGACTCTTAAAGACCTCCTTAGTAGAGAGGCTAGAATATTAGACCTAGCAGAGGGTAACACCTAGCTAGGATTAAAGGCTAGTCTTGCTAGGGCTTTTAACTAGATCTAGTTATCTATAGATGTTAGCTAAGAACGCAGCAAGCTAAACAGAAAACGTACTAGAGGCTTGTTACGTATAGCATAATAAGCTAAGGTATATTATTAATAATGTTAGCGAGAGAAAAGAGAAGCTTAGAAGAGAAGCTTATATACTCGCTAGCATAGCTATGCAAGGCTATAAGGCATTATAACTATACTAAGATTTACTTAAGTAAGGAGCATATTGCTACCTTATAAAGGCGCGCAGCGCACTATATACTGCTATAGTAAGCTAAATCTAGTTTTATATATTAAAGGAAAAGCTGCATCTAGCGGTATTTAGGGAACAAAGGCTACTATAACACTAAGGCATAAGCTTGCCTTGCCGCCTTATAATAGTGCGCATTATATACTCCTATAGTAAGCTGAATCTAGCTTTATGTGTCGAATAAGCTATATCTAGCGACGAGTCTAATACGCAAAACCGCTGCATTATGCGCTACGCAGAAGTAAGCGAACGCGCCTAGCGGCTTGCAATATACTATAGGAGATTAGGGCACTAAGGACAGGTGCTATAAGGGGGGGGGGGTAGTATTATGCTACTGCTGCAGAGGGCCTCTTAGAGCGCACTGCCTAGAGCCCCTCTTAGAGTAGGACACGTAACTAGAAGGTAGCCTTAGAGGGCCTCTTAGAGCATACTGCCTAGAGCCCCTCTTAGAGGGTAGCACATAACTATACTACTACGTAACGCCTTAGCGCACCTCCCTTTTCTTCTGCTCTCCTTATAGAGACTCTTAGCTCCTTACGTATTTAAGTATCTACTACCTTAACTACTACACTCGAGTCCCTGTCTACTAGAGCCTTACACCCCTAAATCTCTTCAAACTTATAGATAGCTGATATAGCTAGTTATTACTATCGATCACCTAATCAAGCCCTTAACCCTAACACATACCCTAACCCTGAGCTCTAACCCTAAGTGATAACACGGACCTAAACCTAAACCTAACCCAAATTCGCCTTTTTCCAATCCAGCCTAGAATAGTAAGCAATAA
>JAVRRR010000305.1:0-23241 GCA_035927975.1 Rachicladosporium monterosium | reverse complement strand
ACGAATTGGGAATTTGAAGCTCAAATATATAGTAACTGCTCGGAATCCCCACACATCCCCAAGCTGCAGCCGGTCCGTACCAGAACTGATCGTACCCATCGGACCGGCCGGCCCTCCGAGCTGATCCCGTATCTTGACTAATTGTGGAGCAGCTCCGCGAGCGTCGGGCGGCACTACGCCACAAGTCTTCAGTTGCACAACTCCCTTCCCGCAGATGAGTCGTCGCCGGCTGACGAGGTCGGCGGTGAGCGCGGGGGCGACAAGGGCTACTTCATCGAACCTACCGTCTTCTCTAACGTCTCGGAGGAGATGAGTATCATGCAGGAGGAGATCTTCGGCCCCGTGTACTCCATCTCCAAGTTCAAGACCAAGGAGGTGGCCATCGCTGTCGGCAAGAAGTCCACCTATGGTCCGGCCGCCACCGTCCACACCAAGAATCTCAACACTGCCATTAAGGTCTCGAACGCGTTGCGTGCGGGTATCGTTTGGGTGAACACCTACAACACGCTGCACGACCAGATGCCGTTTGGTGGGTACAAGGAGTCGGGTCTTGGGCGTGAGTTGGGCGAGGCTGCGCTTGACAACTACTGTAGCCATTTCCCATTTCCAGTCGTACCGGAGCATGGCTAACACCAAATTTCAGTGCAGACCAAGACAGTGTCGATTAGACTTGGGGGTGCCTTGTTTGGCTAAGGAGCCGATGACGTCAATTCGGGAAACGGGGGGAGATTGTATACACAGCAACTCGATTTGTAGCGGTCACGCACTGGAAAGGTAAGCGCTGCACGATTTCTGCTACGTTTCCATTTCTTCGCTCGTCCACCGTCATTTCTCGTTGCTTTCGATTCTAAAGTATCTTCGATACTCGTCAGGCCGCAGCCAGTCACGACCTCCACAAGCCCCTACTTTCCAGCGGCTGTTCTCGTCTTCTTGACTGAAGTAAGTAAGTGTTGAAGCATCGGGAACGTACGGCTACCTGGTCTTGCATGCAAGGCCACTTCTTCAAGTCCGTATGGAGGCCACGACTCATCTTGTCCGATCCGTTCAACGCCTTCTCACGAGTCTTGTCAACACCACGGTCGTCATGCTTCCTCGGCGCTTTCCACGCCAGCGCCGTAACCCACGGCTTTTGTATCTCCATCAGGCTATCGCAGGCAATGGCGCTAGGGCGGTTGAGCTTCTTGTTGATGATCAACCAGTGCCAGCAGCCCCAATACAGAACCTCGTCAGGGCACCAATCTACTTCTTCTTTCAGCGTTTCGCCTTGCGCTACGTAATCAGCGACGATTTTCAGGATGAAGCGCGCGTAGCCCAGCGACACACCTGTCAACGAGAGTCTCAACCAGCTTGGCAGCTTAAACCAATTCAGTTTCATCCCTATCAGATAGTCGACTAACGTGTGCCAGATACTTGAGATTGCTCTTTGGCAGATGCTCACCCACCTAGTCCGCCTGAACCAGCCTATGGTTATGGTTCAAAGGAACTATCACTATTCCTCTGATTTCGTGTAAACTGTAACTCTCAGGGTTAGCAGCAGTGACCCATACTCCTTTGCTCACGTTCACCTTTACTCCTTTGCCTTCTTGCGCCCTGGTCGTCTTGAAAATCCGGTCGTTGCCTTTGCTAGAGCGCTTCTTTGTGCACGCGAGTTTGGTACATTATAGCTACGACGTTGATGCGACAGGATACGTAGCAATCTCGCCTACGACGATGTGATGTGCAGGACGCATAGGCCATTCCCCGACGCGCACACAGTCAGCGCCGTACAGAGGAACCCGTTCGTCATATTGCAAAGATGAGATTTATCGCGAAGTATGCAATTGGGTCTTCTCTGTAGACATAAGGTAAGTCCGTCATGGGATGGATGACTTCCATCGCCAGTTCGAAGTCCTCCATTAGCATCGCCTCCTCCTCCGCATCTCTTGTCAGTATGCCGTAGTACCATTACACATAGGAAAGCACCTCCAGAGTAAGCACGCACGCCTTCGATTGCATTAACAACGTAGTGTTACCTCGAACGTCTACGAATGAAACGATTTAGCATGTACCGAGCCAGATGTAGCGCAGCCAGGGTCGGGGCGGTGGCAAAGAGCGACTGAAGCATGTTCACGCCGCCAACAAGCTCTGGATGTGCAACGTGACATGCCAGATTTTATTTTTTTATAAAAAAAGAAGCTGGCAGCGGTATTTCGAAGTGAGCTCTGGCAATCTCAGAGCTCGCATGGAGAGACGGCTAAATCAGAAACACGCCTTCTCCGCGGCTAGCAAGAGGACATCTGCAAGGCCAAGAAAGACGCCGCCGAGAATGCCACTCGCATCCATGGCTTCGATCAGCATCGCTTCGCTGTTGTAACGTGGCTCAGGAGACGGAGATCGTGGAGCACATCCAGGGTGTGCGGAGAGATCACATCCGGGCAGCCATTGCACTGCCGTCACCTGAAGAGGAACCTATCCTGCAGGTCATTGCCGACAGCATGCAACATGTATTCGATGAGACGCACCGTTGGAATTTTGATGGGCCGGAGAGTATGCTCACGTGGCCATGTCGGGTCATTCTCAGCCGCACCCAGTCCTCGCAGGTCGAATTGTTCGGCAAGACGCGCGCTTTCATTCCTTACAAGGGAGCCAGAACGCTCAAGATATATTTTGCTCTCGCAAGCGCTTTCTGGCATCTCTGGGTGGCGTCGCGGTCGCACGGACTACATCTTTCAGGGTGAAATGGAAGACACGCAGCGGTCCGAGGATAGCCTCGATTGGACTGCGGATCAGCTGCAGACATGGCGTGGAAGCCATGTTAGCCTTCACCGCATCCTCAATACCTGCGCCACGCTAGGTTTCACAGGCCCACCGGTGCCAAGCTTGGTAGAGGTTACCGGTTAAGCCTTGGTCCCTCACCAGCTGCCTCACGCTTTGATACCTCCTCAGTTGCAGACTGCATGTTACATCGCTGGTTGGTTTCAATCGCATCGCTGATATTCAGATTCATTTACACTTCTGCAAGCAACCCTTATCAACGGTGGCTAAATCTTGAAAGGCCTCCTTAATTCGGAGACTACATGGAGGCATCTACTCCCGATTTACAATGGTGTTCCGTTGCGGCGGAGCCGCTGCGTGTTTCGGCGTCTTGTACATCGTAGCACATGTCATGACCGGCGCTGTTGTTGCGGAGACGATTAGCATTTGTGCTTACCGCGAAGCAGCAGCTTAACAAGTACACGGTCCTCATCCCAACGTTACAATGTCAGAAAATGTTAAGTCGTGCCTGACAACAACTTTAATCGCGAAGTAAGTTGAGTTGTTGAGACCATAAGATAGAATTCGTGCGACATCAACAGCAGATGAATTATTTAGATCACCTCTGTGTTATCACAGCGCCAGCGCCAACGCCAGTGAGGGAGACAAACCAAAGCTGACAGATATGAATCTACTGCAGCAGTTTACGGTGAGGTAGAACCTGTACGCTGCTTTATGGAAGAGTACTCCAGTCAAGTGGCAGTCCCACGAATGCCTTGTGCCTTGCCATGGGCATGCCGAGAGGCTAATGTCTGCTACCAACGTCATCGACATATATCTTGCGCCATCCGCTGGATGTGCTCATGCTCCTGATGGTCGTAAGAGAAAACTTCCTCACCATTAAATCCGGGTCCGTGTTGGGGAGGTTCGATGAAGGTATTCGAGAAGCCGCGAAGCAAACATCTGGCCTGACATGGGTAAGTAAGATTGACCACAGCAGATACGTTGATCCATACTTTACTGTGCCTTCCAATTTAATGTAACATTTCAGCTTCTTGCTAGGCGGCACTGAGAATATGAGTTGCGACACATAGCGTCCCACTGGCACCTCGTAATTTTCACTGTACCATCTTGATCTGGTCTCTCCGGGAAACGTGATTGAGGACAAGCTCTTACGATAATTGGTCATGGTTACATGCGTTTTATATCCATCTTCCCTTGGGTACAGATGTTAGCGCAAGATCTCTGGCAGCAGCGGACCGGTTTCTGCATCGTCTCAGCCGTGTCGTCGTAAAGCGTATCTCGTTCCAACTTGTACGCTAATTGGAACAGCTCAAGGCAATCGACAAACAACTGCACAAACTTCGCTCACCTCTCGCAGAAGCGTGCTCGCTGCTTTGACATCTTCGCGAAGCATGGTGATGACGTGCAGGTGAACACTGCGATCTTTGTAATCTCCACCTCTGACTTTCCCGAACTCCCTCGGGCTTGCCGTATGCTTGCATGCTGTCCCATTTCTTCTCGAGCATGATATGGATATCCTCACAGCTCTACAAACACGTCTTCATCCGCCCAGCTCTTTCTTCGTCCACGTCATCTTGTTCGAGCGAGCTCTCGAGCAGTATCAGCGTTTTGCTTGGACCTGTGGTCGAGTCGTGCGTGCTGCCTATGGGCGTAGGTAGCCTTTCCAGCCATCGTAGTAAGAAAGCAGGCTCTGGCATACCTGGAAACCGAGGGAGGCTACAGTGAGCTCAATTCCAAGATCCATGATACCAACGCCGCACCGGAAGCGTCAGTACCGGCGTACTGAAGAGGCTTGAGAGCTAACTGAACTCAGATGACATGTCACAAGCATTCAGGCTCCTAGGCTAGAGCTGGTTGCAGTTAAGGTAACCTCGCCCTGAATCGCTCGCGCACTAGAGGTCCGCAGCAAAGCCGTGGTAAAACTATGCTCTTGCCAAGAGCACGGGACATCGCATGACGGCGGGCGGCATTACCGGAACACTAGCTTGACTACAATGCCACCAAGGCTGTGGCAAATGGAAACAATGCGTCTCGCTTCTCCCTTTGCGAAATTAGAGTCATTAACTATCATATCCCGGATTCATATCTTCAGAACCGCAGGACAAACCGGGAGAAAAGGGAGAAAGCCTTGTGAGGGGGCGGAGAGGCTGGACTGTGCTTACTATTTTCTGCTGCAAAGGTCCACCTCGTTAAGCATATTGATCGCAAAATGGCAGATCTCTGCTACTACCTTGCTGAAGAAAACCTTTAACGGATACCCGAAAGAAAAGACTCTAGCACCAGGGATCGCAAGGGGTAGCAGAGCCCGAGGCCAAAGGTACCATTTTGGTGGGTCCATGTTGCTTTTATGTCGCCCCCAAGACCATGAACGAAGACTATATTAACGTTGAAATCGTCTTCACCATCATACTCTGGGGCATATCCATGCTCCACCCGAATGCGACCCTTTTAGCTTTTCTGTGGTAAGCTTTCGGCTTCGTCTGTACCCTCGTTGGAAGCGATCTGCTGGTGTGAATATCAGTCCAATGATCCTGGGTATGCAAACGAGGGGACGATTCATGAGCGCAAGACCTTTTCCTTACATTGATTGGACAGACGACACGTATGTGCAGAAAGGTCAAGTGAGTCGAGTCCAGTCGCAATTGCGGTCTCGCTCTCACCGCTTTGCAGCAATTTGCAGCGGGAGTGAGTTGGATCTTGCCAATGAGATCCGCAAAACTGGCCACATGAACTGGAGCCCACATGAGTACCCTGAGTCACTGCTTGTCGAGATCGATGCCCTTCTCTCGCGCGGTGGAACCTCAGTAGCCTCCGCAGCCATCATCAGCACCATTTTGCAAAAGGGCGTGTCCTACCGAGGATACGGCTGGTGCAGTCGGAACACATACTCTGGTTCAAGCTGATGGTATTGAATGTGGATGTCTTGCGCCAAGAGCGCATCGGCCATTTCATGGGTGTTGAAAGCTACCAGGTCGTCGTAGATTTGATAGATGGACGAAGATGGCTCCATAAACGGGATTGGCGTATTCGCAAATGTGGCAGGGAACAGGCGACGCTCTGGGCTCCTAGATCGGGATTGAGAATCGCTCCAACTTGGCGGCAATCCAATAAGACAGTGTGCTCACCAGAGTGTTGTGAGTGCGTTGATCGAAACTACGCTTCCCGTCGGTTGGAATACAAAAACAACCTCGACTCTATTCCACAGGTCCACTCGAGGCCGCAAGCCGGGCCACAACGCCGGTACGCCGCACAGGGCAAGTTCTGCCAGCGCTAGTGCTGACAGAACTTGCCCCATGCACAGGAATCTCCATGATGAGGTGGATCAGGTGATGGGTGACAAGTCACGTATGTGAACACAACAAATGATCCAGTGACCAAAGCGACGACGTCACTTCCTTCCAGGAGCATAGTATGTCCTTCAGAAGCTACTTACTGACCAGTACGACTGTTCTCTAAGGTAGCGTTATTGTTAAACACTGCTGCGCGCTCCACTAATCCTGCACCAAATTTCCCTGCAAGCCAAAGCGAAGGACTCGAGATGGAGCACCTCGCATTCATACCACACACGACAATAGACGCATAAACCTCCCGCCGTCTCCTCGACTCTATCACCACCTCACGCCCCATCGACCCGCCAGCACCGCTCCGCTGCCAGCACCTTGCACACGCGTGCCCGCACAATAGCCTCGGATGCGTTGAACTCCGGGACTGGCGTACCGTTTGTGTAAGGTTCCCTCCAACAGCTGCGGAGACAAAAGATCGGAGCCGAGCATCCGGATACCGTGCGACTCATGCAGAGATTGGCACCTACTTACGAACGGTTGATGAATTTAAAGTCAGCAGATGCGCTGGAACGGGATGTGCTGAGCATCCGGATGAAATGTCTTGGACAGACTCATCCGGATACGCCAAGTAGTGTGACCATATTAGCACGGATACGTGAGATCCAGAGGGCACAGAGCTTCTCGCATGCTTATGACGACCAGGCCACAATGCCTGAATCTGAATCCGACGCTACGGACGTGCCGGCCAGCGCTTCAAGCGTTACATCTGTCTCCGACCACGAACAAGTAGCTCCCTTCTTGATGGAGGAAGTCCTTACTTCGGATCCAGACCTAATCTGAACCTATGTACAGCTCGCTTCTGGCACTCGTCAGCCACGCTTCTTGCAAATAATGGCAAAGCAGTTAAGGTTGCTACCGAAGGATTACAAGCCGAAGTTCCTTCGTTCCTCAAGCGTCAGATCAGGGATTTACTTGGAAGTAAGAGGCGGCGACGACAAGTGTTATCGGGTATCTGTGGCAAATTGAAGCTCTTTCAGCCTTCTGATGATATAGCCAGAGCATTGGATGAGGCACAGTCGGAGGAGTTGAGCACAAATACGATACAGTGGATCGAGGATGTTCTAAGCTACCGCCCCTCCGAACCGGAGGTGTGGCCAGCCACCGAGCAGCCTGAGATTGACGCAAAAGACATTGCAGAATCTGAAAGCGACAGCGATCAGAGTGACGAGGAATTCCGCGAGCAGTCTGGCGATGGAACGAAACAAGCCAAGGCCTTTGTTACGAGGAGCTCCTCTCTGGTCTCGTACAAGAACAAGATCGGGGCAACGATTAATCCGTACCCGGAATTGGACCTCTCTCTGAGTACCAATAACTGATGTCTGGTCCGAGATCTGCGTTCCGAAAAATCCTCTCTTGTCGCAGTCGGGCCATGGACATGGCTTCACGAATTGATAGATTTGGGATAGAGCAAGACTGAGATTGCCAAATTGCTCTTTGAACAACATAATGACCATCCGTGGATATATTCCCAAGTTTTCACTGTAGACTTTGGGGAAGAGCTACGCACTGGCCTACATATCGGTGGATGCGTTCACAAAGGAGGGAAAACTATCACAGAAGTCCAAGACTGCAGTAAAAGTGGCCTTGACACATCCTGGCATACATCATCAGGTGCTTCCAGAGAACATGGGTTGAACCCGTGTGGCACAGTCGCTTCTCTGTGCGGTTTAGCGGGCATAGTACCCCCATGAGACAGAGGTGCACAGTGGCAGGGTGAAGTCCTTTTTGAAAGCAACAGCATAGCATATGTGTCATACCACGAGAGTTCTGCTACTCAGAAGATCCATGTCGATCGTTTCAAACGTCATACGACTTTGGAATGGCCCTGGCATTTGGAGGATGGGCAGATCTATCATACTGGACGATTCCAACTAAGAAAGGACCTTCAGCTGAGAGCACGCGTACAGCTACCGGATTTCCTGATATACCAAGCCTCCTCGTGAATCCGAGCGAGATCCATATATTATATGCGTCGAATTTTGCTCAAACGCCCAACGAAGAGCAGCGGGGGCTGTAGTCGGGATGACTGACCGCGTATCTCGCACACAAATCCAATACCATTACCGTCCTCTTTTTATCACCACCTCTGTACCATCGCCCTCTGCATCACTACCCTCATACTCAGTCAACAAGCTCTCACTGCACACTGTGTTACATTCCCGTTCACGCTGGATACGTACTGAGAGCGAGGCCATGATCGCATTGCGCTAGATCATCAACATCTGACCCACGCACAGCCTCGGAGCTGTTGGTTGTCTATCAATTGCCCAATGAAATAGATGACGGTACTAGTCGCTTAGTAAATGCAGGTCCGTTCATCATGTATGAGCGTCGCCGAGAAGACACGGCAGGAACCCGAGCTGATATGCCGATGTCGACGTGTGCCGCGTGCTGGACGTGGACTGATACCAGGTCCCGCCGCGCCCATTAGCCTATATAAATACACGATCCACGGTGCGACGCGAACGACAAACATCACATTCCTGGCCTTGCATGCTGAAACATGCCAATTCAACGATGACATGTCATGAAATTCCACGTCTGTCGATTTGGACGACTAGTAACATAACCCAAATAACAGTACATCAGATCACTTTCTCTCCCACGGTCGCTTATTGAGGCCGCATGACGGCGCTTCTGTTGAGGGTGAAGGAGAGGGTGCTTCCACCGCTGCCGACCTTTGGATTTCATCAGGCAACTGAAGTTGCATCACGATCCCACTCGTCCGTCCTCGCAGACTCATAGATCATTCTGCCTCAGTTCTACTTCCCATTGCATCTGTACTCTTTCCTGCCTGTTCCATCCTGGCACAGCCCACGAACTGACCTCAATGATCTAGATGGGTGTATGGAAATGCCCACCTCTTGTGTGCAACCGCTGTCATTTTCTTCATAGTACTTCCCAATGGTATACTTCTTGTTTCTTCGTATGTCCATTTGTGTCTCTCCTTTATCGTGCATTTTTTGGCCTCGTATGTCTGAAATGCGTCGTCCAGGGCAATCCCCGGAGGGCACACGACAGCTTACATAGTAGCCGTATCTGTGAGCCCGAATATTACAAGGTATTGCACTCCGCTATGAGCGAATAAAGCGGCACCTCGCTTTTGAAACTCAGTCAATTCTATCCTCTGCATCTGGAACAGTCCTGTTTGATTATTGAACTGCCTTTGGGGATGAAAATGCTCTACCGATGGCTGTACAACATCGACTGACACCCGAACGGCTGCCTAGCCTTCATTGTGAGATTTTGCTATCTGAAGCCGTTATCACCAAGGAAGTCGACTTGTGCAGTGACGCTCTCTCTACTATGCATACCATATCCGTCGGTATTCAATAGTACGGGCAAGCTGACGCGACTTATGTGAAACCTGTCTCTCATGTTCCAACAGATTTTTCCCATCTCTGCCGCCCGCCGAATGTCCCCTAGCCGGTCGCAGTACCATGCTAGGGTGCTCACTGAGACTAGGTGTCTGGGTGGTCCGCCCCCAGCGCAGTCTTTGTGACCTGCCAGCTCCGCTCCCCAACTTCGATCGCCTCCGCCTAGCGCAGACCACCTCCTCGAGACGATGCGTACTCTGCTGCACGCTTCATCACTGTTGCCCATCGTATCACGCTGGATGTACAAGTGGGATTGCCATGTAACACCGACTTTACACGTACAAACAAGCTTTGACACACGGCCCAGCTCTCAGGCTTGACGGGGGGAAGGCAGCATCCAATTTCGCGAGGAGCCTCTTGACCTGCTCCTCTTGGTTCCCTCGACTCTCCACCCACCTTCGCGTCGCCACCAGCAGCAGCCTGTGCATGTCAATTGCGGAGCCATCTGCGCTCAAAGAGATGAACGAGAGTCCCAGCAACATCTCGATGTCGTCCTCGAAGGTGTCCTCGGGATGCTGCTCGCGGTTTTCTTCTCCGCCATCCTCATTAATCCGAAGGAGAGACGCTGGTATCGCCTGACGGTCACAAAAGAACATCATCGAGAGCAGCTTCGTCGCCGTTCTTCGCCTCTTGCGGACAGAGTCTAACGAGATTTACCATGTCTTGAGGATGGGTGTGTTGCCTCTGCATCGCGTCGATGATTGCCCATGTCGCGATCTAGCAGATTCAGCTGAGACAGCTGATTGGCTTGGAACTCTGTGATGTATAGCCAAACCGAGCTCCTCCGCCCTCTACACTTGATGTACGCCGTCGCTTGCATGAGTGCTAGTGGCATAATCTCTAGCAATAGCACTAGATCCTCTAGATCAGGTCTATTCATCGCTCTACCCAATCTCCTGGTTCACGGCTTCTGGCTGGCTCATTGGTGGGATGTCGATTATCTCATCATACTCCACCAGAAGGAGCGCCTCTTTCCGACTGCGCGTCGTGAACAGTATGGAGGCGTGGTCGCACACCGGGATGCAGTCGAGCAGCGACACTGTCGTGCTTTCCCCGTGCCCGATGTCATTCGTTCGACAAGCGTCTAGGATGCTGACATCATGGCGTTGTCCATGATCATCTTTCAATTCCCATGCCTGAGTTTGCCAGTCAAACGTGAACGAGCTGATAGATACCCGCATCTCGGTCATGGCGTCGTCGGACCTTCATACGGTCTGCAACCTCGCGTCTCCCCTGCTCGAATCGGGCGGCGCTCGCAATTCTCGGATGCGGTACGAATACTCGATTGCCAGTTGTGACTTGCTGGAATATGACTAGATCAGCGTGCTTCCGTTTCCCGAGTTCCATCATCTCCTGCCCCACCCTGGGCAGTCCTACCAAGGCAACACGCGCGGCTGGGGCTGAGAGCTCCTGGTTGAGCCTCTGCAGGAGATCGACCCGTTTGACAAAGTCACCGTCGCGACGCAAAGGAACATTCGAGCTGGGTAGAGGGAGTGTCTCGATTCGGTCTGCACAGCGTGGAATTAATGCTTTGAACCAGCAGGCGGGTGGAAGAGCGAAGGAAGCTTACCGGGCGGGAGGTGGGTCTGCGCGCTAACTGGCACGGAATCTGACCTGCCTAGAAGCCAGTGTTGCTACGCAACAGACAGGCGAGCATCTGCCATGCTCTTTAGCAGTTGGGAGAGCACGTCTCTGAGACTCACGACCACAAGTCACGTGAAGATTGGATGCAGCAGTGTTCGGAGGCGGGGCGCAGCGGATGACGCGCGTTTCAGCTCATGACCATTTCTTACAATCCACTCTGCAATCAGCCCTTCTCATCGCCGACACAGGAGAAAGAGTTCCCATCGATCTCTTTGAATATTGAATGATGGCAGACACTCTCAGCGTCGCAGCGTGCATCGCTGGCATCGCTGTACCCGCCGTCCATGGTGTGCGGCTACATGGATGCACCCGTGCGTGATCGCCAACCTCCGGAGTAATCTGTCCGCTCTGGATACGAATCCGCAGTCTCTGCAGTCCATCCAGGATCCGGACCGGGAGCTGCTCGGCACTACTGTTGCTGCGAACTCGAAGACCGCATTACAGAGCTGCGGCAGGGCATGTACGTCCTTTTAGAGTGTTCTGCAGCGATGGACCAGGCGCTCGAGGGACGGCACACTCTCTTGCCGGGATCGAGCCAATATAGGATTCTTCAATGAGCACGAAATCCGAGCTGTGACTGAGCAATTGCGGTCTTGCAAGGACACCTTCAGCAACTTGGTAGGAGTTGCCAGTTTGTATGTGATGCCCCTGCGCAAGGGGGGGTGCAGTGCAAATTCAGACTAATCTGCACAGGTATAGCCCGATACGAAACACTCACATGAGCGAGGCTCTGTGGAAGACAGCAACGGCGCACAAGGTCACGACGACGATTATTGCTACAGCTGTGGACTCGCGGATAGTCGTGCTGGAAAGCAATTTAGTGGCGTTAGTTCTGACTGATGGCGCACAAACGAACTATGACGATGAAGAGGGAATAATTGGTGCTGAGGCTCAGCTTCAGAAGAAGCTCATTGCTCTTCGCTCTTATAGCCAACTCTTGGCGGAGCTAGCTCGCCGCAACCCAAGCAGAGGTCCAAAAGCTGGCTGGCCACGCACATGATCATTCTACGCACATTACGTTTGGCGATTACACAGTGGCATGCAGACTGGTGTTAGTTACGGGACTGTCGACTGGACCAGTTGAGGAAGACCCTGAGGTGACTACGACGTGGTTAAGTTTTCGTACTGAGTGCAAGTGTATCCGCTGTAGCTTAACGTCACTCGGGGATTGGTACTTGGTGGATGTCAGTGGACGACTGTGTAGTATGCAAGGATGCCACTCTGACTTACGCGGAGGCTTATGTGGTCTCTCAAATGTAGGTCTATGGCGGGTAGCACTAGAGCCTACAACCGGTACGTACTTGATTCGCACGGGATGTCCAAGCGCCGACATATGTAACGTCAAGTCAACTAACCCCTCGAGTGCCATATCTGTACTTGATGCTCATTGATCTTAGGCAGATCTAAGACTCGTGGGCGAGACTGGCTTACACGCAACGTCTTTCCCTGTTAGACCCATGCCACCCTTCGCCTCAGGCAAATCTTGTCAAGTTCTAGATTTCATTCAATCGCCGAGTCGTACATTTCCATCGCTGCTGTCCGTGCAAGCTGTGTTTCTGATGGAACCAGAGACTTGTTGATATAAGTGGAGGCAAGTCGTAGCCACAACAGCTGGCTCATTGCCGAGTTGGCAGGCGGGATCGACGGGCACATGTGGGCCGGAGGCGGAGGTTAATGACCTGTGAATGGGGATCTCTCGTTCATGGGTTGTGCTGGAGCCGCGTTGTGTTCCGCAATTGAGCACTTGCCTATGGCCCTCAGCGTCTGTTCCCATAGTCGTACACTGGAACAGGTGGCCCCGTCGGATGAGATGGTACGGCGTCCACGCCTTCGTAATGAGTAGCCTCGCCCAGTCGCGGTGATGACGGATGAACTACGCACTCCTTAATCATGTTGTGTCAGGGTTCGCCGGCAGCACATTTGAGATCGCACGCGTCTTACGTACCCAACACAAGTGTACCGATCCAGTATGATAGACGGTAGGTTTCTCAAACAGTGTCACATCTGCAGGTCCAGGCTGACATGTCTGGTCTTGGTTGGCGGCCATAGAGGCTCTGGGCGAGGTGAAGTGTTTGGTTTCCAGCCCGGAGCAGATCCCTCGCTTCCCGCTGACAATGCCAGCAGGCATATATGGAACGGTTGCTCTTACAAAGATCTTCATTTGGTTCTTGAAATTGTTGTACGCAGGGATGATCGTAATCCCCTCGCTATCCTCGAGGCTGATGCCAGAGCCGTCCATGTTATGAAAACTTCTTACGGTGGAGATTATCGCATGGGTTGTATCGTCGGCGGATATCATGACTCTCAAGGGCGTTGACGGTTTCAGACAATGTTGCAGGGGTTCTTTCAGTTCAAAGATGACGTATTTCTTTTTAGCTGTATGATGTTACTACCAGCCACCGTTCGGTGTTGTGGAATATGCCAAGGAATACCTGGACCTCCATCGAGGCGATGGATCTCGTCGCTCTTCGATGGACGCTTCAAACGTTGCGATCTTATCGTCAGTGCGTTTCTGCGGAAGCGGGACGTTGGCTTGGTTGTGGTCATCGATTCGTTCCAGCAGAAACTCGGGATAGTGATGAGAACAGCTGTGCCAATATCTCAAGGCAAAGCAAGCTGCTTTATGTTTCAATTGGGGTAAAGTACATATTTAGAAGACGAGGAGGCACTAGAAAGATGCCACATGCTTGATCTGTCGACGGGTCATACAGCCCTAGACGGGGAAGCAAGGGTCTCTGCAGATGGACTACTGGCTCGATGTTGGATCCACTAATAGACTTGTGGAGCATTCGCGCAGGCTAGCTTTTCTTCTACATTCCTCTGGGTTGCTATAAATATCCATCGAAGTGACGGATTTCCTGCCGAAAAACATGGCACGTTATCTAGCATGACTCTAGTCTGCTGCAAGTGAGTACAATGATTGAAGTGATCTGGACGAAGAAAAGGCGGTCGTCGGGAAGTAGGCAAGGCCAGTCTCCATTTGCCTGACTAACCATATAATGCTGCTTTCTGGCCCTATCGTTTTAGTCGGGGCGTAGTCCTTGAGGTGAGGGGCGTGGAGAGTATTATTGAGTTCAGCAAGATGCTGGTCAAGCTGCATGAGGCGCCGCAATGAGTGCGGGTGAGTGTGGAGGATGTGTAAGCATAGATGGGCGGAACGGTTGCGTGGTGGAGAGGTGAGCGGGGCGTTGCTTCGAGTGAAGGTTGAGGCCGTGCGGTAATGCCGATAATAATATCATTAATACCCGAGCTAGTTGTCCGACACTTGTTCACATATTTCGTTCCTTGGCCACCATCTCGGATGCGGTCTCACTGGCGAGTCGGGAATCGAAGGTGCGATAGGATTATTCCACCATGTTCAACGCTATGAGTATCGGGATAAGTGGATCTTGCGTACCTCGAAAACAGTGAAACGGCGTACAAGCACACCCCCCTATGTCTGTAGACGCGGAGCACGCCACCAATTAATTCAACAACGCCACTGCTATGCCCGTGTGAAGAATCTATCAACCGTACACGCCCCTACTCTCGTCCCAGCTCCTTGCGCACAGCCTGTTAGTTTTCCTGTCAACCCTTGGGGGGTACCCGAAGCTGGATAGTGGATCCGAATTGGCACCAGTATCCGGAAAGAGTAGGCACGCAACGCTCGCGGTTTCTGCAGAAGACGACGCAACCCATTTCCGACGTCCGGCGCGGCGCTGGACGCAAGAGCGAACCCACCAGCCAGCCGAACGAGGTTCTCCTCGACGAGAACCTGGTGGAGACTATTTGGGAGTCCGCGCTCTTCGTGCGCAAGCATCCGCGCAAATTTTTGCAGGGGAGTGTGTGGAACGATACGATGTGACTGTGTTAGCAGAACGTCACCGCTTCCTGGGCACCACACGCGTAGTCTCACTCGACACATACTTCGTCGACAGCTTCACATCCGTCCCAGCGAACTACTGCTTTTGTGCCTTCAAGTCATCACCTGTACACTTATTGCCAAGACTCACCAAAGTCAACACCACCGGCTGCCGCTTGGTTGTAAAGGTCTGTTCGTGGTAGCCTAGTCCGCAGTTAATTATTATTTCCTCCGGCGTCGGCTGCTCTTGTTGAAACGCTTACCATTGAGGTTTCTGCACGTCTTGGGGTTGTATTGCACCGTGATGATGGGGCGCTTGTGAACTTTCGTAGCGCCGTCGCCACCACCTCGCCGACGGTGATGATGAGGTGTTTTCACAAGACAGACTGTTCGTCGATGCAGCGACTTTCTTGCTATGGATGCAACTGGTGGAGCGACCATAGAAGTGCTTTCGCCGGGCGAAGACAATGTCGCTTCTGTCCAGGACATCGCCATCGGAGTTGAAAAGCCACATGGCGGATGGGGTGGAATACGTGTGGAATACCCACGCGGATTGGCCACTCTAGGCATTTCAGGCGTGTGATTTTGCATGCATAGCTGTTCGTGTAAAGACGAGACGCGTATGGGGTTCTACGCGGTCGTAATACTTAGATCCTGGTATAGGAAAACATGTTCATAAACAAGTTTAAGAGGAAAGCCTCCGCAGCATCTTCGCAGATGTAATATGGACAACACCTACAACAGTCATTACGCATGCCGTCCAGTAATCTCCTCGGTGATGAAATCCAGCGCCGCCAACGACACCTCCGAAGCACTGAACCGGCTCTGCTTGATCAGCTGCATCCTCTCCAACCCATCACCAGCACCCCAACGCTGCTGAAGCTCCTTCAACGAAACTGGCTCACTATGCTTCTTCCGATATTCAGTGCCAACAACACCGCGCTGGCCCCTCTTCCCTCCGCCTCCACATACCCATACGCCCCTTCATGCTCTGTCGTAGCTTGTGCTCCGCCCCCGACACCACCTCCATCATTCTCACAATCCCCATCCCCGGCATTCTCCCTTGCTTCCCTCTAGCATAAAAAAAAACCAGCTCCCACTTCCGCATCCCCCACATAGTTTTCGCCGCCTACGCGCTTCTCACCCCATCCCACAGCTCCGCCATCGTCTCAAACGCAGATCATCAATCGTGAACTTGGTGTTGACGACCGTGCGGTCGTGCGCGGGCTCCTCACGGCTCTCCTGTTCGGCTCTTATGAGTCAATAGCGCTTGGAGTTTGATGATGATGATGATGATGGAGGAGCTAGCTCACCTAACTTGGCGCCCTCCGCATCCACGTCGTCGCTCGGAAGGAGCTCGTCTTAGAGTGTTTTCTTCGCGGCCTCCTGGTCGGCGTGAGACTTGGCCGTCTCGCCTGCCTTAGGAGGCCGACCGCGCTTCCTGGGAGACGCTTTCTCTTCGCTGGTGACGGCACTCTTCGCGTTGGCAGCATCCTTGGTAGCGGGGCGTCCACGTGTTTTGGTCGTCGTGGGAGCGTCCTCGACTGGCACGTCGGGCTTGTCAGCATCATCCTTGGTTGCGGCGGCAGCGGCTTTTGCTGTACGGCCGCGCTTTTTGACGGGCGCGTCGGCCTCCTTTGTTGCTGCCTTGCGCTTCTTCGCCTGTGGCGCAGTCTGAGAGTCTACGGTCACATCAGTACGGGGCGCGCAATTCTGGATGCGACATCTTCGTGCCTGGGTTCCTCGCGGTCTCCGTCGGTGCGACAGCTGCGGCTCTGCGCGATCGATCGGACGCGGCGGTTGCAGTCGCGCTCACTTTCTTTGGCGGCATGGCTGCTATGGTTCGATACTGTGTCGTCCCAGTTATTAATCACAGTTGCTGAGAGTGAACAGATGAAAGGCGCACCGAGAGTTGCTGTTGTTATTTGGCGCAACGCGACGCGACTTACGGGAAAGCGCCAAACGCCACCACGTCACACCTGAGTTTAAGGTTGATGAAACAACAGGGCTGGGATAGCACTCCAAATATTCTCCTTGCTTCATTATCGTTTCCTGCGGCTTTGTGTGGAACATTCGGTTTACACAGCGCGGCGGCTCATCACACTCGGTACGAACAGGCATGTGCGCGGACGTGGTGGTGCGGACAAGAGAGGCGCAGCACCATTCAGAACTTCGTACATACATGTACATTGGCTCCCTACATATCTTCATCAGCACCTTTCAGCTGTGGGGTGTTACGGTCTGATGAACAAGCTCGACCTCACTCACCTCACTCGCAGATTCACATTAGTCTGCAGTCCAGCTTCGCCATGAGCTACGTCGACCTATCAAAGTGATATGTCAACGCTTATTGACCTCGAGCGCTGACGGGTGATTACCTGAGTACTTCATACCGGTAGTGGTAGGTCCTTTCTCAATAACGATTGTTTCCTCGGCCCTTCCTACATGTCCAAGCAAACGATCTTCGTGCTTGCCTCTTTCAGCTCAACTAACGACCGATGTCCCTGACCACACCCGATGGCCTCGCGCTCGCTGCGACATATCTACTAGGCATAGCCATGGCGGAAAGCTCGCTTAGAAAGTCCCATGAACGATTGATTGCTTTGTAACGCTGAGTATAGTATCTAGCTTCACTATGCCAACCACTCCCATCAACCGTACGCCACATCGCTGCAACTCAACGACACAACGAGACGACGATAGATGCCAAGCACCACGTTGACTCAAGCGAGGAGCATCAGGCGGCTACCAGGATCCAGCAAGCTTACCGAGTTTCCGGGCAAGGCGACAACTGGATGGCAAAACGCTCGAACCCTCCGCAAGGTGGGCGGAGGCGATTCGGGACCACGCTATCAGGAAGCCACCACCCTACCACGACGTGACTCTGACGACAGGAGACCCGTCTCACCAACTGGAAATGCTCAAGCAAATTGGCGGAAAGTTGGGCGGATCGCCGAATGGGCAGTTGGGAATGGCTACAGTTCGTCCAGGCTCGTCGATCAGGCGATATCCGTCGATCAGGCGATATCAGCCGATCTATGCTTGAGCGTGCGCCAGCCAACTGACGCAATGTTTCTCGACCTACGATGCTTCCTTGAGATGGTTGACACAAACTACCGTTGCGACACCAATTTCCAGGTTAACCATGATGCGTGCATCACGAAGCAGAATCCTTTCGGATGGCAGGACCACGGAGAAGGCGCCGGATCGTCGTGCCGACTGCTCCAGCGCGGGAGGGAGCGCAGGGCCTACGAAGTAGTCGTCGACCGCGATGGCAGGTTGTGCTGGCAGAAGACCGCTATTTGATCAATACGAGAGCGGACTACCTGGACTTTGTGCGCGGCATCATAGCGGAAGGCTCGCCCGAAGCTCGAGACATGCCTTTATCGAGCGATGATGTAGAGGAGAACGACCAAGAGCCAAATGGTACTCCCCTTGAACTTCATCCCTCGAAACAACCTCCGCACATCAACACGTCACCCAAGACACAATGCCCCAACGTCATCTTAGGGTCTCACCAGCCACAGTACTCAACCACTTACTCCGCGCCTCCAATAAACCCATATATATCTACGTCTGCAACACCGTCCACCTCTATGTAGGCATCAGATCAAGCGGCTCCTTCCAGCACGCGTCCTTCTTAGCCAGCGCCCGCATTTCTTCGGCCGCGCTCATCGGAATCCACGGCAGTCATATGACCTACCTCTCGCCGTTGAGCGGGCATTACCGTCCCACCACCAGATCTTTAAGACCTTCATCGACCGAATGGAACAGCAAGGGTTGGATCTGTCACGGTCAAGCATCTCGCGCGCATGTTATGTGCTGTTGGGTATGAAGTATTACAGCAAGACGAAGACGGTTTGGGGAGGGTGATGGTGCACCCGCAACACGATAAAAGCAGAGCGAATAAAACATGCTACAGAAGGAGAGTATGGGCTCGGCAGGTGATGTGGTGGATCGGTATTGGGAGGATGAGTATGAGCGGCCGCAATCGCTTGGCGAGGCTGAGGGGTGATCTGCATGTTCGTCGACGGAGTAGTTGGGGGCCGAGTGCGGTATTTGGTATGCGGCTTTGGCGCCGTGGACATGCCTTGGATATGTCAACGGGAAGCGTGCACTCCGCTTCATCCCACGTGAACACCCTGTCTGCATCTTGTTATGAACCCTGCAACATCTACATATTACCCACCATCCAGAATGTCGGGTATAGAAACATCTCGCTGGTATTAGGTAGCTTAAGAGGATTGGAGAGTACGTTCCGACTCGGGTCTGTGACACCGTACATGCAATAGGGGAGCGGGACATAGCGATGTACTGCGACGCTGGTCGGGATACACATGTGTGCTTCCCGTTGGTGAGGAGAATACCAACTGGTGGTGGATCTATGTTCGCAAAACGTTGCCGTGAGCGCCACACGTGCGGCCTCACACGGCTCGGTTTTGTCGACACTCGTCTCTCGCCCCTCTACCTTTCTTCCTCTGCCGAACTGAGCGTGTGGTTTAAGATGCGGACTTGGCGTCAATCCGCGGACGGACTGCCATTTCAAAAGCCATAAGCCAAATCCTCACAACGCGTCACAATGCGCTCGTGAACCTTGCCCCTTCCCACGTGCTGGCTGATCGTCACTTGCCGCCTCAACAGTCTTATTAGGAGCGCTTTGGTGTTGCTTCCAGCACACTCGGAGCCTGCTTTCGTTTCACACCGCACGCTGCTTTGCACTGCTGAGGGGCAGTACAACTGCTGAAGGGCCTCTTTCGAGCACGGAGAGTCCGTCAACGTTAGTAATTATGGAGCGTGTGGTCTGCACCGTGAGAAGCTGTGATTAAATCCGACTTTGCCCGCGATGACCTCTTAGCAAAGTTGCGACGATGCTCGCTAGTATCTGTACGTCACATAGCCCAGCGCTCCTCGTCGCCCATCCCATTGCGGGAATCATGCATCAACCATCTCGGCACTGTCAGCAATTTCCGCCACCATATCAGCAACCAATTCATCTTCGCCTTCTCCCCTCCCCTCCGTCGTCGCCATATTCTCAGCGGCCAAGATTCCCTCCGCGTTGCTATTCCCGCCCATCGTCTCCACGAGACACTTTACCATGTCTACGGTGGCTTGAGGGCCGCCCGGGCCAGCAGCAAGCACGTTGCCGCTCTTGTCTACTACGAAGACCCCGCGAGTGATGCTCTTGCCGGATTTGAAACCAATGGCGGAGATCAGGGTCCCGCTTGGATCGCACAGAAGTGGGTATGGAAGCTTCTGCTTAGTCTTGAAGGTAGTGTTAGACTTTGGGCTGTCGGTGGAGAGACCGTAGATGCTGAGCCCAGTCGCAGTGAGCGGTTCGTAAGCATCACGGAACATGCCGGCTTGTTTGGTGCCTAGTGCAGGTCAGCAAGGTGAATCATATCCGCCCTGTCACTTCCAGTGCGCAGTTCCGACCCAACCTCACAACCACGAGTTGACAGTACATAGGCGCCCATCTACCTCTCCTGCGGTTCGGTCTGTCCAGGCGATTGGAGATGAAGGCATAGCCGTGATGTACGATTAACAAGGGTATGCTTACATCCAGGCATTGACGCCTTCGGGTAGGTGAACAGCACAACTCCTGCCTTGCTGGCTTCAACTAGCTTTGCAAGAGTAGTACTTTCGCCGTCGTTCGTCTCGATTCCCTGGCCGAAACCCTCGAGCTTGATGATGCCACCTGTTTTGGGCGCCCCAACCACCTCCTCCTCCTTCTCCTCGTCCACCTCTGCCTTGGCCAGCTTCGCGCTAGCTGCGCCCCTCTTGACCTTTACTGCCTTGACCGCTGCATCCTTGACTTTCACAGCGACGACCTCCTTCGCGGCCTCGGCGCCAGGCATACTTATAGCAGTCGTGCTGCCACCGCCCGCCCCATCGGGTATGCCGGCTTTGGCGTCTTCAGCAGGGTTCGAAGCTGGTGGCTCGCTTTCTTTGGACGCATCTGCTTCTTTCTTCGCTTTCGACGTAGTTGTCGTGGGCTTCTTCGCCTTGGGAGGCGGCGCAGCTGGCGCCGGTGCAGCGCGCTTCCGGAGTTCGGCAGGCATTGCGGTGATCTGAGAGTTATGCAACAAGTACGTACGCGTGAAGCGCAAGTAGTGGTGTTGTAAAAGAGAGTGAAGGTCTTGAGTTATGAGAGGAGCTTGCCCCTGTGGTTGGGGCAACCGTGCGACGGGTCACTATGAGCAGGGAAGGTGGTTTCCAGCGGTTGCGCCTTGCCCGGCCCCCTGGTCCCCTCATCGGCACATCGCGAAAGAGTTGAGCTCGAGCCCACGTGGCGTCAGCAGCTGTAATAGCTAGATATTAAGACTCTACGTCGATTTAGAGGGCAACAACCTTTCTCGCAAAAGCATGATTGATGCGGAGTGAAAGATCGGGCTCGTAGGATATGGCTTAGGCAACGACATCAAATATCTCCAGAACCCAGGGATCAAGATTTCGATAGTACCGAGCATTATCAACCAGGCATACACTTAAAAACTGGCTTCGTCAGGCAAACTGGTTGGACTAGCAAAGCTTCTCGTCGCTGTGGGCATCGAGGCTGTGAACTTGTATAACGCGGGGAACGACGCCGTCTACACCCTCCAGACCTTTCTTAAGATGACTGTGCTCGAGTCCAGGGAACCAGGGAAGTTAGGGAAGATACTTCGCAAACCAGGAGAAAGCCGATGGACTTACACGACCATTGCATACATGCGCTAGTTCTCTAGGGCGGTAGTGCACGGCGCGGAGATGAAGCACGTCCTTGTACTGGACATGGTCCATGTCGGGGCAAGAACGCTAGAAGGAAGTCGAAGGAGACGTCAAGAGCTTACAATATTAGCAGCGCTGTGTAACTCCACGACCTAGCAACAGCTTTCTTAACAGTGGTAGTAAAGCGGCCCTCATTGTGACTTAGGTAAAAGCTACTAAAGAGTAAGTTCTTGTACAGAGTCAATAATAGTCAGTCCACCTATGTCGTGCCGTTGTCGCTATCACAAGGTCCACGCCTGTGAGCAGCTTTTTAGTCTTGCAAAGGTTTGGTTTAAGTCTTAATCGTTCAACTGATAGCTATATTTTAAGCATAGCAAGTAGTGATCTGGAAACAGCACATATGCGCTTGGCAGTGAGTCTGAGAAGATCTTCTGAGCCTCTACCATAAGGGTCAGCTTCTCTATAGAGGTGCATCGATCTAGAGTAGAGGCTGGGTAGAGCTAATACATATTGTTCAATGGATGCGTATTAAACAGGCCTACAGCATACTAGCTGCTGAATAAGACCTGTTCAACAGTGGACTACCCGATGCGCAGTATGGACTAGGAGATGGACAGCGGATAGTCATGTTTGATACCTGTCACAGTGTCGTCAAAACTCGGACAGCACGACAGTAACGTAAAGGAAATCCAGCTTGTGCATGTGCTGCTTTGGCGAGCCCCACACGACTACACGGTCGCCTGAATTTGCCCACTCGAGGCGGAGCAGATTGCAGCGACTGCGATGCTGGACGAGCAGCACCTTCGCCTTGCGCAGCCCTCATATGATCACGACGCCTACACACTTGGCAGATCAGCAGTTTTTTCCATATTACGTTGGACCATTCGACTCGTAAATGTACTTACACATGCGTGGCGGCCTTTAAGGCCAAGGAATGACATTGTTGGGACGCAGATCAGAAGCCTAAGGGACTGTAAGGTACCCGCTACCTTGACAAGATGATGTGAAGAACAGGGGACAGCGAGAGTATGGGATGTTGTAGCTGCTCCTTAGGTAAGGTAAGTACCCATTGCGTATGGTGGAAATCATTTACCTCTATCCCCACCACACTCTTGTTGCAACCGTAGATCGTGGCACTGCTCTTCTGCCTTTGTTAAGTCTGCGTCTTTACAGTATGGTATGACGTGACAGTGTACATAGGTCACCTTATACCACCTACAAGACTGGTCAACAATTGCAGATGGACGCGTAGGCGCACATCCATCTCGCAGTCGGGTGAGGCTGAAGACCTAACGTACAAGATCGGCCACAACCATTGATGCTGCTCCACGGTGCAACGCGATCCTTGTAATGATCGCTAAGTTGTGCCACCACAAATATGCCTTTGCTGACTACCTCATTATGCAGACGCAGCCGTTTCAGGTACAGGCAAAATCGTGCGAGTCGAAAAAGCCGTTGAACTCAGTACCTCCCTATGGACAATATTCCCTCATTTCAGGCTCGCCCTCCTCGCGGAGTAGCCGTGATCAAGTCAGGATCTGTTCGTTGCGTGTCCGTTAGTCAGTGCAGTACC
>JAVRRR010000303.1:7552-19884 GCA_035927975.1 Rachicladosporium monterosium | reverse complement strand
CCCCCGCCCCCGCCTGTAAATCATTCGGAAGCTGGGCCCATCGCTGGCGGTGTCGTCGGCGGTGTCATCTTCCTCGCTCTGGTCGTCTTCGTCGTCTGGGTGTGCCTTCGACGCCGCAACAAGCACCGAGAAGCGACCTCCGAGACCCAGCAGCACGGCGCCATGACCGAGCTGCCATCGCCCGGTAGTCCCGAATCGCATCACAAGCGCAACATAAGCGGCTCCACCGCGCCCACAGTCTCTCCACTGGGCGCCTCGCCCCCTCCGCCGCCTTTCGACGCCTCACACTGGTCGCAAGCTCAGCACCCGGGATACGCCGGTCCTCAGTACGCTGGCCAGAGTGCGCAGGCGTTTTACCCGCCGCCTCCGCAAGCACAGCAGTACTACCCTCCGCCTCCGCCGCCAGCGCAGTACGAGCAGCCTCCTTCGCCTATCTCGGAGATGCCTAGTGTGCGGAGCCCGATGGCGGGGACGCCTGCTCGCCGGGCTGCGTTGTGAGGTGGTTGGTTTTGAGAGATGGGCTTCAAAGGACGAGATCGGAATGGAGAGAGTTCGATTCTGTCTGGAGTTGGGCGATTGGCGTTGCAATCGTTGTTCTCGTATCTGTCTTGTGCAGCAAGTTGCAACAAGGAATGAGCCATTGAAGAGAAGACAGTCACATGTACATCCGTCGGGTGGATGCCCGTGTCCAGAAAGCGCTGACTCAGCTACCTCAAGCTCTGACCACAGCTTGAGGTGAACACCGCTATGCCTCCTCTTCGCAACTCCTAGAGATTCTAAATGTCCGCCCCGTCATCAAACTTGCACTCTCTTCTTGTCTGCCGACGTGCCCCTCTTATTCAATCACTGACATGGAGTGTCTGGTGCTACCGTACGATGAGATCGACCGTCTGCGCGAAGATGTACAATTCGGACGTACTGAAGCCGTCAGATCGTTCCTGGAAGTGCACAAGGCGGACAGTGTGCCAGAACCGCTCGCGAGGTATTCGGGGCTGATGGCCGGAGCTATCCGTCACGGTCATGTCGATACTCTTGAAGCGCTACTTGGGGCAGGTGTTCCTGTGGCGGGATCTTCCATCAAGGCCGCAGTGGAGGCAAAGAGCACAAGTGTTCTCGATATGCTCTTCGCCCATGGCTGGGAGATAAATAAGCCACTCTCTGGCAGTGAGCCGCCTATGCTTAGGTGTGTCAAGCAGTATCAGCTGAAGGCGTTATCTTGCTTACGAACACCAGCATAGTCTTAGACAATGCTGCTCTAGTCTCTTGGTTGCTCGAGCGCAGCGCAGATCCAAACGCAACATCGGACTTGGGTGAAAGTCCACTGTCAGTGGCAGTGAATCACGCTCCAAGATCCACCATAGAGCTTCTCTTACGACATTGTGACAATCTGGAAGCGGGATATCTACTGCACTACGCTGTACAGCGACAACCTCCAGATGTACAGCTGATAAACCTGCTCGTTGCTGCTGGAGCCCCTATGGATCAAATCCTATGGCAAGATCCTCCAGCTCTTGTGCTTCGTGGTCATTTCACACGTGGCACACCTCTGTATCTGGCTTGTAAAGAGAACCACATCAAGGTCGCAGAAACTCTGCTCTCGCTTGGAGCGGACCGGGACAAGAAGAGCATGCAATATAACGTTCATACCGGACCATCACCTCGCGAGATCGTTTGGCTCGACGGCAATGTAGATATGATCAAGTTGTTCAGCCGCGCAACCTGCAAAGACAGGACCAGGAAGCTTCCACGAATGTAACGTGCGAGATCGGCTGAAGCTTCTCTTCATCTACGCCGCAGAACGCCGATACCAATCCAGCTAATCGAACACCCTACACCTCCAACAGCAAGCAACCACACACCAACAGCGCCCCAGTCAGCGGCAACAAAGCCCTCACCCCGTTCAACAGCGCCCAGCGCCTCAGAACCTCGGCCGTGCTCGCTACGCCCAGCGCCTGCTGGCTCGGCGTCGTCCCTCGAACACCTGAGCGAAGCCGCGCATCATGACTCGTGTCCTTCTTCCCATGCGTCGCGCGCCTGAGATGCAGCTCCGCGTTGACATCCACCCCGAAGGCGAAGGTGAAGGGCGTGATGCCGATGTTGGCCAATCCGGCGAGGAATAGTAATCCCGTGGAGGTACTACCGGAGCCGCGCGAGTGGGCGAGGTAGGCATTGACCAAGCATACCATGCCGGAGACCAGCGTGAGGGGCGCAACCATGAGGAAGCCGTGGTCGATGGTGTGGTACCAGATGTCCAGCGCCGCGGCTTCGGGGAGGGAGCCAAGGGTGCCGAGGAGGGCGGGAAAGGACACGAGGGACCAAGCTAGTTTGGCTCCTGCGCGAAATTCCGGTCAGGAGGGATGACGGGAGGAGAGCAGTGGAGATGGGAGCGTTTACCTGCTGTGAATGAGGATGCCACGATGCTGAAGAGTGCTAGTGAGTGGCTCATTGTCGCGGACATTGTCTTGGCGAATATGAGGGCAGAGAGGGAGGCAAGCTCAAGCTTGTGTACATTTGTCGTTGCAATGATAATCGAGTAGAGATATAGACCGAGTGTAAGGAGCAAACTGAACCACAGGAGTGCGCTTTTTATCATGGATTGACAGGATTACGTGAGGCTGAGAAGGTGGGATGTTTCAGCTGCCTTCCTACGAGGGCCATCTTACCTTATGTGTCGTCGTACATGTAGGGAGCTGTCAGGCCATACCGCCGGCTTGGCTGCGCTCAGCTCACGTTTCGAAAGGTCCAATGAACAAGAGCTTCGAAAGACCGGAGCACCGTCTTCCTTAGCTGAAATGGAAGGTGGCAAATTCGACCAAATATCAAGAGACGAAGTCTTCGATGGCAGACGACAACGATCGTATCAACCTTGACTTCCTGCTGTTTAGATCAGTCCTCGACACGAGCGGCATGTTCGAGGGCTCGGACGCCATCGTAAGAAGCTTGCAGTGAGACAGAAGTACAGCCCTTCGAAGAGCTTACTGCATCAGTAACATTTACCGCCTGCTCAAAACCTTGCCCTGGCCCTCGCATCGCCTGCACCGAACAGCAATATCTCCTCGAAGTTGGCACCGCCTACACTCCCTCTGCATATTCTGTCTTCCCCTCCCATTGCAGTATCGGCATTCAAAGCTGTGGCCGCTGAGAATCCCCGTCCCATTGCACCCGCTGCAGGTATTGGGAACCTCAATCAGGCCGCGGCCTCTGCAATCCGGACACGTCTCTCGTGTCGTCCCGTCGCCCATGCAATCCGGACATTTGCCGAGTCGCGTGCTACTGCCACTGCCACCCTGGTTTGTTGATGATGTGGCGTGCGAGGATTTTGCGCGAGACGAGGTCCTGGAGCCGTGGGAACTGGACATGATGGCTTGCTACGAGCTGGCCTCAGTACTTGAATATATGCAGATAACTGCGAAGACGAGTCTACGCACCCGTGATGACTGCTTGTTTAGGTCTGTGCTTGGTCAAAGTGTTGAGGATCGATCAATGGACTGCGTCGTTTCGAGAGTGATATCGACGACGAGCAGCCTCGACATATACAGTACGATCATCACTCGGTCACTCGGTGGTCACCGGTCCAAACCACGAGCGAATAAGAGCTGGCATCATACTGTGCCGTTGCTTCCAGCCTTAATCATGGTTGCTTCTTGCAATGCGTCGATACGCCCCGCTGCAAGCCACAACCTAACGTCGTCCTCTGACGATCCAACAGCGAGCCGGTATCTCTGCTCATAGCAGGCCACAGTCATCATGGGCACCCTCGGTCAGTTGAGGTAACATATCATGCCTCCCATGTACGTCTCGTTGCCGGTACTTCGACTGCTCGTCCGTCTACAGGCACAACCAGGGAAGTCAAACGCGGAATGGCGGCAGCGGCAGACGAGAATACCAAGCGTAGCCCTCTCCGCTCGGCAGTCGGCTCGCGGCCAGAACTCTTTGCCTGAGGGGAACTGGACAACGTCCCGCGAGTCGCTGATGTTCAAGACTGGAACGGGATTGACAGAGTATGGTACGTGGAGTCGTATGGCTGTACGAGGGTTGAGGACGCGGGGAGAGCAGTCCAGTATGTGGGCCTGCTCTAAGACTGGGAAGTAAACATAGCTTACCAGGTGTTATCAGGAAGTGCATTCGGGTTTGTGTTGTGGTATAAACCTCACCCTCATTCTGTATGGGATCATCAGCCGTGGCATTAGGTTCTATGTTGTGAAGTCCTACTCTGACAGCGAACAGCGACACCCACCAGGCTCTCTGCGTATGCCATTTGGTAACTCAGACAAGCACGAAAGTCAGCCTCTCGGTTTTGCTCTCCTCAAGATCCGCCCAATACTTTCCGTCCATAATGCCATGCACATATGCTTCGCTCACGAGCTGATGCTTATCACGCAAGCTCCGCAGCACAAACGGAGTTTGTCCGCCAGCCAAGAGGCAGACTTCATCACCGACGTTGATTGTCGTCCGTGAGAGCCCGACAAAGCCGCTGTCAGTTGTAAAGAACACTCGTCCGGCTCCGTGCTGGAAGAACGCTCGGTTGTACTCGGACGCTTCCTTGATCTTGTCTGCCGGGGTTGTCAGAGTGGAGACTGCCCTCCACCAACGCTCGAACTCATTGCCTCCGTGATTTACCTGTTGTGGATTCACTAGCTCGTTCACGCCTTGCCACCATAGATCGAAACCGCTGCGTTCGGGATTGGCTACAGGGTCGGCGGGGGTCGAATCAGGCCGGCGGTTGGCAATAATGGTGCGCCAGAAAGTTTCCGACTGTCCATGGGGGCTATTGACGAGAGCTTTGGATAGGACGAGCTGCAAAGCAAGTTGGATAGCCCCATCCCAGCCAAGACCCGACATGGCGTCGATGGTCCCCAGTTGGTAGCCGGACAGGATCAAATGTGAGCAGTCATTCGGCATTCCAAGGCTGATTAACGAGTCGGCAGTGGCGTGGTAGCGCAAGTCCGTTCGCTTCTCTACGGTGAGAGGTGCCAGAGTCCACAAGTTAACCGTCCGATCAAGTCTGGCATCGAAGTCAGGGACCCAGGATGGGCGATGCTCACAGGGCTGCCCATGGCATATGAAGAAGACATCGAGATGTCCGTGTTCTCTGATGATAGCCCGAGTCGCCTTGGTGAAAGTCTGTGCTTCAGGCTCCGTATAGCTCACCGGCAGCAAGCGGTCCCGGACGTCTAGAGTGATCTGGAGTAGGCCATATATCCTGTCCCGTGCATCGGTGCATGATCGGCCTTGAGTGTGCCACAGATGAGACAGGAGTCTGCACGTTCGTCTTCTGGTCTCCTCGATATCCGGATCAATGTCCGGGACTTCTTCCGCAGTCACTTGTAGCACATGCCTAGTACTTACAAGCCAGGGCTGGATGCTGCCGACTACACCATACGCCTCGGGGACATTACGGATCCCATCCATGCTTAGAAGACCGAGCTGCAGATTTTTGTAGCACGATAGCGAGAAGGCGTCAAAGCCACACACGAACTCGACCCGAGGAGCCAGACAGAACTCTTGTACAGTCTGTACGCTGTAAGGCTTTCGCTCCCTGAGCATCGTACTATTGCACATACCCAGACTCGCGTGAACCATGGTCTTTCAAGCAGGCGCTGGATTGCCGGTAGGTACGCCTTTGGAGGGTGGCCACCAATGGTCGTAGGCAACGGCGGTCTCGGGGCGCCAAGTGCTCGCAAAGATAGTCCTTCAGACTGGCCTCCTATGACATTGATGGCTTCTACACCGAGTGTACTGAATTGTGCTTCGCTCGCGTAGCCTAGCCAGACCACGGCCTGCGAGCATCTCTTATACGTCGTATCCATCGATGCAACTTGAAGAGCTTTCTCGTCCAGATTCGACTGATCTATGCAAAGCGCGTCGATCCATATCCGACGCGGCTTGTCCGAGTATCGCAGATGACAAAGGGCAGAGGCGAGGCCATCCCCAACGCTATGCTGCACGCCTTCCTGGTTCGCATCACTCACACAGATGCGTGTTATTGGATCGGGAGAGCCCCAGCAATATGACAAGGCTTCGTAAGTCGGACACTCTCCTCGTCCATATGTATCGATCCGGCATCTCACAGGATCTTGCTCCTGATGTGCAGGTTGGATGGTTACGAGTCTGATCTCATCGCCTCCGATAGTGCGTGAATACGTAAATTGCTCCATGGATCCTTGTCACACCTTCCTGGCTCTGGTGTGAAGCGGGAACCCGAAACCTGCAATTTGCTGAGGCGACGAGGGCGGTATTTGTCCACCGGCGACCTCCTCGAGCTGCCACTCCACGAACTGCGTGTAGTGATATGATCTCTGGACGACCAAATCAGGCTCTGTTACTGACATTGCCTCCCCGCCAGTGGTGCAGGTGTGGTCACGTACAGGCGTAGACTGGCTGCTCAGCTTCCAGCTGAGCTCCCAGATCCTTCAAGAGCCACGCACTTCTGGGGCCGTTAAGATACTTTTGATACAAGTATTGGTGACACAAACCCAGCCTCGTGCGGGGTTGAGTAGAGACAGCAGCTTCATTGGTTGCCGTGGTATGTTTCTTGCAGGGTTGATCAGGGTGTGCAGTTGGTGGCGTAGGACTGTTCTATACACAGCAGAACTACATGTATACATGTACGAAGGGGGTTCGGCGGTTTGTCAAGGTTATGATCTTGAGGCGTGGTTAGCACCACACACTCTGGCCTCTGTTTACAAGCCGGTCCATCACTGACAAGACTCCCGCTGGAATGGCGACCACGTCAACGACACTGTCGACGACTGTATCTGTCGTCGGGCCGCTGATCACATCTTTCACACCATCCTCTTCGTGTTTCACTGGCCTGTGGGCGATTGGAAACAGCAATGGAGACTGGACCAACCAGTTGGGACCGCCGTCCACGAGCGATTGCTTGCCCTCTGGGTTCGATCAAAGCAAGATCGCCGTATACTCTTCGGGCGTGTGCCCTTCTGGCTATACAACAGCCTGCAGCGAGATCTTGAACGATGGCGCGTTCAACGACCTCGTGTATACCTGCTGCCCCAGGTAAGTCCATCCGTCCACGAGACAGCCGGGTCATCAACCGTTGCGCTGACGTGAATCATGAATAGAAGTACACATGCCAAGCCGCGCACTCGGGCTTCGGGGCTCAATTGTGGTGCTCGAGCAGTGTCACCGCGGCCCTGACATCAGTGTTGGTAATTAGCATCTCCGAGGGAGTCATCGCGACCATGCGCACGAATCTGCCGGCCGGGATCCAGTTTAACGCATTTGGAGTGTTGCTTGCTCAAGTATTCTTGATCACAGTATGGGCTACGGCAACTCTGTATCGGATCCCGTTGCTAAAGCGATACTTGCAGAACTCCACGAGAGCTCTACCCAGTACATCAGCATTCACGACGACCACTAGCCCCCCTCCGCAAACCCAATCGAACGCTGCCGCCACAAGTAGTCAGGCAAATGCAGACAGCACCGACACAACCACGGGCCTTACGCCTAGCGCCAAAGCAGGCTTAGCGATCGGTGTCGTCGCCGGGTGTGGAATACTGGTCTCTATCTTGTGGCTCGTGTTTCGTGCGGGTAAGCGGAGAGGGGCCGCGGATCGACCTTTTGGGAAATCTGAACACCCCGCAGAACTCCCTGACAAAGGGTCTGAGGCAGGGCCTCAGCTTCCGCATGAGTTATTGGTGGAGGACAAAGCCGTGGAATTGGGCTCTTCTGAGCGGCATGAGTTGTCGACTCAGGAGACGCCTGCGGAAGTGGGCCCTCCTGAACGGCACGAGATCGGCTCCAGAAGTCTGTCCCGCCGTTGATAGATTGACTGAAGTGGTCATTAGCGAGATGTGGTTCTATGCCCTGAGTAAGGCCAGGATGCATCGGCTCCTGTCCATGTTACAAGCCCACTTCACCTACATACATTGGCCCGCCTCCTCCTCCCTACCTACTCCTGGTAGCCCTCCTCCAACATCGCCCTCATCTCAATCCGCACCCTCCGCCAGTCAGACCTAGTCCGAAGCACTCTCCTCTGCTCCCAAGCCGACACCAGCAAGATCCTAACCACATTATCCGACATCCCCTCGCAAGCCCCGGCCGGCCTATCGAACCCACTCGTCGTTTCACCGACGTCAAAAGCGAATTCAGACCATCGATCATTCATGTCGTTGGCCTCCGGGTCAGGACCTAGAACCCAGAGCACATCTTTGGGACGCCCGGGGAGTGCGTCGGGGTCGTGGTGTATGAATGCGCGGCCTTGGTCGATGAGGGCTTGCGTGATTTCGCGGGCGAGAGTACGGAGAGCGTCCCGCAACTGGGAGGTAGGGTAGGGTTTTGTGGAGGCGTAGGTGAGGGGAGTGGTGCTGTTGGTCAGGGTGAGGAGGGGATTAGTTTCCGGTGCTTCGAGCTCTGGCATGACAGGTCTTGTGGTGATTGATCGGAGGATAGAGATTCCGAGTGGCAACATAGCTGCCTGTTGAAATTGGAGAGAGCTGGGGATGCAATATAGCAGCTCATACGTGACTCCTACGCAGGCGTTTGGCACGTTTTCGCTATCAACAAGATCAGTTTGTGGTATAGCAGCAGGCGTAATGGCGCGATCGATTGCTTTCGGTGCCACGGCCCTGCTTGACGTTGTTGAACGCTGGAAAACGGTCATGTTTTCGCTTCTTGTAGCGCAGTGAACGGGCGGAAGACAGTTCTATGCACACATATGCGCCGATCTGACGCAAGAGGCCATCCGACGCCAAGCCGTACTGTACACCAGGCCCAGTAAATACGCAAGAGTACCCAGCAGAGATTCAGCAAGTCGCACACTTCATCCGACCTCACACCGCCTCTCGGCTCTCGTTACCTTCTCGTCTCACCCAAGTACAGCTGCCAAAATGATCACAGTCAATACCACTACCAGCACAACCAACAAACAACATGCCTTGCCCCTCGCGCTCCGCTGATGCCGACTCGCTGTCCTCAACTGCGAATCCGCTTCTCGTGTATCGTCCCTCGTCTGCACCACATTCTCTGAAATCACATCCAACTGCCCGCCCTGGTCGTGTACCATATGCGCCACATCACGGAACAACTCATTGAGCTCCGAGACCGAATTCTCAATCTGTTGAATCTCGGTCTCCCGGGTTTGGATGAGGGTTTCTTGGTATTCAACTTCATCCTGGTTTGCCAGTCGGGGTGCTTCTTGCTGCTGTAGTTGCTGCTGTCCGGCATCCGTTGTTGCAGTCGGTGAGTCGCCATCCTGATCTAGTGCCGCCTTGGCCGCGGTAGCGCTCGCCCGCTGCTTCTCCAACGCTTGTCGTTGCAAACCCTGAAACTCTGTCAAACTCGCCTTGAACTCCTGGTTCAGCTTCCCCTGCGTGTACTTTTGACTAGGTCCTAGATCATGCCAGGCGGCGACTTTCCGTAACCCTTCACCAACATCTTTGAAGCTGTCGCCTGTTTCGGAGAGAAGGTCTTGCACGCGTTCGCGCACGCGATCTGTCTCACGTTTGGTACCTAGCAGGCCGATCTGATTGGAGAGTTTGGAGATGTTGGCTGTGAGGGCGAAGAGCTGGTCGGAGAGTTGGGTGGTATACTGTTGGAACTCCGGGTCGTCGGCGTATTGGGGGTCATCGGTACGGCGCCAGGTGGTGGGTTGAGATTCCAGGGCGGAAGGATTATCGGCGAAAGACATGGTGATGTTGGTATACCAAGGATAGGGCGTTGGGGTTGACGGTGGAGTAGAAATGTACGGACGATGATGCCTGGGTAGGAAGTGAGGTCAGCGGAGCAGCGGCTCGTTCATGCCCGCGTCGACGGTTCCCGCGATTTAGCCGGGCAGTGTTTACTTCGACATGTGAAAGCGCGAACAGAACATTTCATACTCATGCCAGACACTCACTCTATACGCTCTCTACCGCCTTACGACACACGACACGACATGATTCGATAGCATTGTCGACTGGTGCACCATCCTCCGCTCACTCTACACCTCTACATCCACCATGGCAACCCGGACCACGACCACCTCCAGCAATGCCCAACCCGCACCCATACCAGGCGGAGTATCGACCCCTCGAACCTACAAGACTCACCTCACTCCCTTCCTCCATCGCGCATTTCTCTCCGCCGCCCTCCTCGCTCTCGGCCCATGCTACATCTCTGCGATCTTTATGTCACCTTCCACAACCTTGTGGTCACTCAATCCCATTGGCATGACTGGCCTTCGAACGTTTCTTCTCTTCGTCCCGGTCCTGGCCGTCTTCATCATCCGCGTGATGAATCTGCACGTTGGGAAGCGGACGACGACGAGCATGGCGGAGACACTATACATCCAGGTTGCTGCGTCGGGGATCAAAACGGCTGCTACTGTGGGCTGGTATGCCTTCAGCGCATGGATGTTTGGAGAAGTGTATATCTGGTCGCGGAGTCGAGGGGCAGACTTGGGATGGGTGGACATGGGCATCGCGGGGTATGAACGACCAACGGTGAATGAGAATCCGATTCTGCTGAGAAGTGTCTTTGTTGTACTAGCTGTGGGGCAAGCGGTACTACATCTGGCGAGGGACTACGACAGGATAGCTATCGAAGAGACAGAAGGCAGGGCTAGTCAACTGCAGGCCGAAGAAGTGTCGCGTCTACCGGAGCCGATGCAGCTCCTGGCGCAACAGCTCTGGCCAATTACTGGCAAGGTCGCTCGCCTAGTAGTCCCGGGCATCGTCTTCAGCATACCCATTTACTTCATGTTCATTCGCCGTCCGGCGTGGAACTACCTCGCCTACCCTATCGCACGCGTTCTAGTACGGCAGTTGCCACCCAACAACGGCCCTACAGCTATCATGCATCCCCTCACCCTGCTATGGCAAGCTCTGACCGCCTCAACGATACTAGTTATACTATGGGAGCTGAGTAACGCCATCTTCACGATCCACGTCTCGCAACCGCCACTCAAACGAGGGCAGCCACTCACCAGCGAAGTCAAAGATGCGAGTGGTGTGGTGCTATCAAGAAGTAGAGATCCCAACGGGAGCCTGATCCGAGGATTGAAGGCGAAGAAGGATGTACCCAGAGCGTTTGCATTCTGGGAATTGTGCCTGATCTGCACTGACCCGCGTTTCGAGACAAGAAGAAAAAGCATTTTTGCGGACGTCGACCGAAAACCCTTGAGCTCATGGCAGGAGATCAGCAGTCTGTGTCTAGCAGAGATTGCGGCCATTGGTACGAGGATTCGGGTCGCACAGGAACCATCTGCATCAGCTTCGCAGCAGCAGCAGCAAGTGATCTCGCAGCAACAACAACAACAACTGCAAAGCGCTCCGCAACTTGGTCTTCCCCGGATCGCAAAACAGAGCGTCCTCAATGACCGGGCGGTAGTCCTTCCGGGCCGTGGTGGAAGTGCTCGCGGAAGCGCGGGCCAAGCTCTGGCAGCGGTCGGCAGCGCGGCGAAATCGATCGGCCAAAGCCCTACCCCTGCTTCCGGCGCGCGAAAGAGTTCAGTGGCCCAGTACTCCCGCCAAGCTATCGAATACGGCATGAACAAAGCCGGCAACAACACATTACTCTCCGGCTGGCAGACCCGCGCCCTTGATTTCTTGCGCACGCCGCTCGGTGAGCCTTTTAGGCGGACATTCGCGCGGACGGTTAGGGCCGTGGTATTGGGCGTTCCGTCTAGTAATGGGGTTGATCTCGTGCATGCTAGCAAGAGTCTAACGGCTCTTGCGGTGGTCAGTCTGAAGGAGGACAATTTCGGGCAGGCGCAGAGGGATATCGTGTCAATCATCAGGGTGTATACGTCGAGTGTGATGAGCATTCGCAATTTCATCGCGGGGCTACCGGCGCACTGGACTGATGTTTACTTCGAAGATGGGCAGAGGGAGGTGTCAAGAAATGCGAATGGGAGCGGAGAATTGGATGAGGTGCAGGTCGTTTTGGAGGTTCTGCGGGAGGGGCTTGAGGAATTGATGTTGGCGTTCGGGGAGTATGTGGAGGGTCTGGGATTGAGTAAGGCGGAGATAAGGACGGTGAGGGAAACTATTGGGGCTGGAGGGCAGCAACGGGGTAGGGAGATGAAGAAAGTTGGCTGAGAGCGTTTACTGAAACGGGAGGTATCTGACGCCTACAAGATGTTCTATGGTACTATTGCCGAGAAAGCGCACACCTCTGCTGGCCTGGCGACAGAGGCATAACGTTCCGCTGGATGGACAACCGTGATGCGATGAGCATGGCATGGATGGTCTTCGCGCCATCTCTACAACCAGCTACTTGCTCAGCGACGTCGATCGCTTCAGACGCGCATGGCTGGGTAGACAATAGCCTTTGTAACTGGGCACACAAAGGGGGTACCTCCAATGTCTTTGTGCATCTTTGTGCATTGACTT
>JAVRRR010000030.1:19764-30166 GCA_035927975.1 Rachicladosporium monterosium | reverse complement strand
GGTGCCGCCTGTCGATACGAAAGGGCCCGGTCCGTACAAAGTCTTGTCGACACTAGCCGACGAAGTCGAGTGTTTCTGGCGAGATCGTCCTGACCTTTCAGCTGGATCCGGAGACCTGCCGAGGTCGCAGAAGGGTTACTTCTTATTCGAGGAGCATGCTGAGTCGTGGACTAACCGTAAGGCACTCCAGCGTGTTCGGCCCACATGTTCGCGCTGACGAACGTGGATGTCGTAGTGTTCAGCCGCGGCCTGGTGAGGTACAGGCCTCTGCTGACTGCCGCTCCGGTGGAGGTCCTCGAGAGTCTGGCAACGTCTCGTCCAGAGCAGGTGCGTGAACGAGCCTGGCTCGTCATCTATTACGGCATCATTCTGACATCTCTGCCACTGGACATGGTGGACGTCGAGAAGACCCGGTCTCGACTCCGAGCAAACCTCTGGCTAGCTTTCAACGACACTCGCCTGCTCCTCGAGCCCAGCGATCCCAACATACAAGCTCTAGCCTTTCTAGCATGCCACGTCTATCCCTTCACCACGCCGTCACTCTGCTGGATGCTGTTGTCGAATGCATGCCGCATGCTGCGAGCGCTCGCCGTGAACCAGAGGGTTGCCGATCCGGAGACAAAGGAGCGCCGAATCATCCTGTTCTGGTATCTTAACTCCCTGGAGAAGGCGATGATGCTGATCTTTCCCTGGCCCGGTGCATTCCATCGAACGATGTACAACAATATTCCTCTTCCAACTTTGACTCAGATCTTACCCTCGCAGCCGCAAGTCGGCACGGACAAGCGAGCATCTCTATTTGGAGCCCATTGGATGCAAATGTCTTTTGTCATGTCCAAGGTAATGACCGACATATGGCTAGCACTTGACGAGGAGGACGTGCGAGCTCAGCGTGCGGCGAAGCAGGCCCTGGACGCGTGGTATCGAGAGGCGATGCAGGTAAGGAGCTCCGCAGTGCCAGTTTACTAGCAGTAGCTGACGAGACACCACGCAGGTTCTCGAAGCCGCCGCTCTCGCAGAGACGCCTCTCTTGGACCCAGCGGGTGCTAGATCAGTCCAATTTGGACTCGCATACACCCGTGTCCAGTACCACGGTGCCGAGATAGTCCTCACACGTGGATCCAGCCAAGAGTCATCGTTTTGCCGTGATGAATCCCTGAAGATGCTTCGCCTGCTTGAAGACCTTGTCGCCAACGGGGAAGAACCATACATCGGTGTGACATGGCAGATGCTGTATTTTCCCTGGGCGCCGTTCCTGGTGTTATTCGGTAGCATCATGTCTTCGGGTGCGGCTGGTCGGACCTTCGAGAACGAGCAAGCTCTGAGTGCCATGGAACTATTGCCGACTTACTTCCGCAACATGAGTTTGCGGTATGTTGAGGCGAAAAGGCTGGAGAAGATGGCGGCCGCTACCGTGCAGCGCGCAAGATCCATCCTTCACCCAGAAGGTGAGTGGCGAGCATGAATTCGCTCCTCATTGTCCGTGCTAACATCGAAGCCACAGAGACTCTCCCGACCATTGGTAGCTCGAAGGGTGAGCAAGTGCCAGAGATGCATAGTCTGCCGACACCGAGTCTCTCGACCCACGACGCAGGCTCTGCACCGTCTTATGCTTCAACGGCACACCGTGGAGGAGCCGCGCGACAGGAAAGAGCCACTGAGGACTCCGGTATGCCAGGTGCAGGGCCTTGGCTTTGGGGCGACATGGACATGCTGCCGCAAGCATGGCCGAGTGGCTTTGAAGATTCGCTATTCGCTGATCCGGTGTTCGACTGGTTCGCATGGGAGGGGCAAACGTAGGTGGTCGGTCGTAAGGGTCCACAAGGAGCACGTTGCCGATTATCTCCATCTCGGAGCATTTTACCATGTTGCATCACAGCGCTCCGGGACATTGCAGAACTGTCATGGTCAACAAGGTCTTCTGAGAGCTATACAGCCCTCAGCTCGAGTACTTGCCTTTAGACGTGTGCTCTCGTCCACCCGGAACAGAGGTTGGCGGTGACGTTCACGGTGACCAGCCCTTCATCCATGTCGGTGCGGCAACTCAGCCTGATAAGCGGGTGCCTCAAGGCACGCCGGGGCTTTGGTGAATCTTCTGGCATTCGACTAGTACAGTAACAAGTCTGCTCTAATCCAGCTTGACTATCTCAGTCGCAGCAAGCTCTACCAGACCCTCTGATAGCCATCTAGCCCGCAACCTCGACAGTCTTCTGCCTCTTCTCACTCGGGCCCGCAACACCCTCCTCCGCCTTCCTCTTCTCCACCACCTCCCTCTCCCTCCTCCGAGTCTCACGCTCCTGCTTCTCCTTCTCCTTGCGCAGAGCCTTACTCTCAAACTCATGCCAATCGCCCTCCAGATTCGCCAGCTCCCAGACCTGCTGCGCCTTGACGCCTTCGTGAAAGTACCGGTGCTCGAGCACATCAGCCGCCATAGGCCGGTTCGCCGGGTCGTACGAGAGCATGGCTTCCAGCAACTCGAAAGCATCGTCCGAAATCCGCCCGCTGTCCTTGTACTTCTCGGCGAAAGTATTCGGAAGACGATGTGTGGGACGCAGGAGCTCGTACCATTGCAGTTCCGTGATGCCTGGCCATTCGCTCCGGGAGGGTGTGCCGAGGACGTTGTAGATCTTGTCCAGCTGGTTGATCTCACCGCCGTCGCCGGGAAAGATGGCGTGTCGAGTGAAGATCTCGACGAGCACGCACGCAGCACTCCAGATGTCGACCGCGGGTCCGTACTGCGTCTCGCCGAATAGAAGCTCGGGCGGACGATACCAGATGGTGATCACGCGGTTGGTGTATTCCTGCTTCTGGCGTTTCTGGTAAAACCGGGCCAAGCCGAAATCCGCAAACTTGAGCTCGCCGGTTTTGGAGACGAGGATGTTGGCCGCCTTGATGTCACGATGTAACACGCCGCGTCGGTGCAGATACTCGAGCCCTTCGAACATCTGCTTCGCGAGATGCTTCTTGTGCGCATCGGTGAGGGCAAAAGTGGGGTGATTGAGCAGGCCGGTGAGATCGTGTGCTTGGTACTCGAAGACCATGAAGCAGTCGTTGCGCTCGACCATTACCTCCTGCAGTGGGACCACATTGATGTGATTTAGAGACTGTAGCAGCTTGATCTCTCGTGTGGCTGTCACTGGGAACTGCGTATGATCAGTATATTCACCCGATCCATATTGTAGGTGTCCGTCAACTCACGCCGTCTCGTTCGCCCTCCATCCTCAGCTTCTTCAATGCGACCATCCTCCCTGTATATACGTGTATCGCTTTATACACTTTGCCATACGTCCCACTCCCAATGACCGACTCATTTCCAGTCTTGCGGTAGTACACACTTTCCGACTGCACGAAGTCCTCGCTGAGCGTCGGCCTCGCTTTGATGCGCTTCTTGCGCACCGTCTCTTTCCTGGTGAGGGGTGGCGATGCTTTTGAAGGTTCGACCCGCGTGTTGCCGACATACAGTCTGCTCTTCGGAGCAGCGCTCTGCACTAGTGGCGAGAAAGGCGTGGGCACCTTCTTGGCTGCTAGGGGCGATGTCTCGGGTTTCGATGTAGAGGGTGTTTTCTCCGCCGAAGCTGATTGTAGGCTTGCTCGCCCTTTGATGGAAAAAGAGATCTTGTTCTTTTCCTTCTCCGCTTCTACCACTGTCTCTTGAGCAGTCCTCGCCACTAGCACAGTGTGCGCGGTCGGCCCACCCGGCGTAGGTCTTCGCCTCTTGTTGGCACTCTCATCTTCCGCACGCATATCCGCAGGTGGTCTAAAAGGATTGTTGTCATCTTCTGTTCCGGCCTCCTCACCGGACGGTGCCGCAACCGCTGAGCCCTCTCGCGACTTCTCTCCAGGTTGCACGAGGTTCCCGCCCTTCACTCCTTCACCTGGTGTCCACGACAAGTTGGCGAAATGTCCATGACCGCGCCCACCCCTGTGTGCCGATCCGCCTCGCTGAGGTGTCTGACCTCCGGAGTGTGTTGGTGGATTGCTGAATTGCTTAGATGGCTTCGGCTGGTAATATGGCACACCTGACTGTGTTGAAAGGCCTTGCTGATACGGGTATGGCGACTGCTGTTGTTGAGGATGACCTTGCATCGGTGATGGCACATGAGACGGATAGCCGGATGGCGCATAGCCGCCACGGTGACCATGATGATTTGCTGGGTGACCGCCGTATGGCGCGCCGCGGCCGTACATTTCGTCCTCTCGGTCACGACGGCTTTCCTTGCTTAGCGAGCGTCTCGATCGGCGGTCGTAATCGTGCTCGCGCGTTGATGGCGGCTTCACGCGAAGGCTTTCACCGCTGTCACGTTGTTTTCGATCAATCCGAGGTGAGCGTGAGCGCTGATGTCGATCACGTGCGCGCTCTTCGCGATGTGGTGCCGGTCCCAAGCCTGGCCGGGAGGTGTCCTCCGCGTCCCGAGTCACTTGCTGATGATTCCGACGTGCGTCGCGCTCGGAGCGATGGACCCGCGGAGGTGGTGGTGACGTCAAATGTTCGCGCAGGCGATTTGCAGGTGAGTGCCGGCGGGTATGACGAAGCCCGACGTCTCCTTCTCGTCTCTCGGCCTTGCTCGCTTGTGTTTGCCTACGATCACTCTGATGTGCGTCCCTCGACTCTGATCGTGGGCGCTTTCGGGCCTGTGTGGTGTCGCGCGGCACGGCGGCGCTCTGTTCCTCAACTGCAAATCTTGCCGATCTCACACTTGCACCAGCTCTTTCCTGCCTACCAGAGCCGCGTTCGCACTTGGGTGGAGCTCGGCCGTCTGGGTTTTTGCTACCTCTGCGACGATGTTGCTCTCGGCGCTGAGGCGATGGTGAGCGAGAATGACTAAGGCGCCGATGGTGCGACGTGGAAGAATGTCGGTGACGGTGTGAAAGCTGAGGCTTGCGATCGGCACTCCACTTTTCACTACTTGCTTTACTCCCAGCGGCAGTGTCTCGTGCACCTCCCCGTGGTCGCGGTGGTGATCTCGACCGACTTGTGATCCTCCCGAGTTTCCGGTGATGATGTGGTGATGGGGAAGGTTGATGTTCTCGTGGACGAGAAAAGTGCGGAGGTGCACCGCGGCCTTCACCTTCCTCTGGCTCCTGACGTTGTTCTACCCGCTCACCATGCCCGCCGATACGAAGAGGTCTCACGTGCTCCAGACTTCTTCCACGCTCAGGAGAGCGACCTCGATGATTTTTGCTACTGTCATGCCCTGCTCCTTGCTGCTCACCCAAGGTGCTGGCAGGCGACCCGGCCATATGGTGCAATCAAGATGCGCGATTGCGCCCGGGAACTCGTACACTTCGGTAAGCTCAACCGAGATGTCCGACACGGAACGTAGATGAAACGGAAGGCTAGAAAGAGATCTATATCTCACACAGTAACTCACAGGCACAACGTACAATACTGACCTAATGAGTGCATTAGCAAGGTGTGGACAGAATATTGCGACTTGCCTTGGAGCCATGAGATGCGGCTGATCCCCGCTTCTGCCCGCCCGCGTCGTCTTGGCACGGCTTCGAGATGGGCCATGAGGGAGGTGGCCGTGCTTGTGCAAACAACCACGCAGTCGACGACGCGTGTCTCGCACCTCACGTAGGAGCTGCTCTCGGAATATCTTTCGCAAGCAAAGCGTGCGACGAGAGTCCACGCAGCAGCGGCACGTGACGTCTGGTGATCGAAATCTCGCTCGTTCGTCCGGACTAGTTGATCCTTGTGCAAGCTCCTGCATGTCAAGTGCGCAACATCGAAACATGTCCGGTCATGCCTCAGGCGGACGGCCTTGCACATGCAGAATACCCGCGAGAGTTGTGCCGTCAAGGACGTCTGACAGCCTCACACGCGAAGGGCATGCCCAGCCTCGATTACGCGAAGGGCACTACTCTTCGCTGCCGCATCGCGTTTGCACGCCGTAGTAGCCTATCAGTAATGTAGCTGTAAAGTCAGGGCGCAAGCACGAGTCGCCGGATCTCTTCGCCGAGGGTAGATTCGCTCGTGGAACAACGCTGTGGCAGATGCGAGGCCGCAGCTCGTGGAGCAAATAGCGCCGATCCACCATCGTCCGAATGGAAGGCCGCGCTCATGAAGCACACGCAGGTGTCCAAGTTCGATGCGATGAGTAGTCCTATCGGTCAGTAATATGCACCACAGAGCCTTTGCAATGCACGCGCTCCATGGGCGACCTGGCACCCGGCGTGGTGTGCATGCACCATAATGACACTCTGATCAAGATGGCATTCACGAGCGAGAACAACCTGTAGCTATCTACCGCCGGACGACTGCACTGGTGATATTTGCAGGTGAGCATTCGGGCCATCGGAAGGGATTATATGTCAATATGAGCCGGCTGGGTCAAAGACGGCTGGTTTGCTGGTTTTGCTGTCGCAAGCGCTCCATCCGATTGCTCGTGACCACGTATGGCGTGTCGACATACGCTTCTTCGTGCTTGAACGTGTGGCGTGCAGCGCTGGTGTTAAGGACGCGATAATGGATGAGCGGGCGCAAGTAGGACCGCCAAAATGAGCCGGTAGGGAATAAGGCGACCTGGACACCTCTGCGACACGGTCTCATGATGCCGCTCCAATGTGGGTTTGGAGTGTTGATGGCATGAGTTTGTTGCCGACTCGCTGGTTCGAAGAAGTGAAGTCGTGCGCGTGCGAACGGGAGGCTCCCGCTCGCTCTGACGAATGACGCACCGCAAGTCGAAATCAAAATGACTGGACGGGACCAGACGGTCTGGACTTCACTTCTATAAATCTGCTTGATATGTCATGTTTGCTACGACACGGTGGACAGTCCTCGTCTGGAGGAATAACAGATAGCAGTGGATTATGGACTGGTTGTTCTATCGTATCGAAGCAGCGCACTCCAATTACTACATCTAACGCCGAACTTCTGTCTAAGCCCATACTTTCAGACATCTTGTCCCAGACCCGTGATGAGTGACTCCCTCTCAGCGCGAGAAGCCCGCGCATCAGATAAGCCCACCATGGAGTCGCAACATTCGCCAATACCGCGCCCGAAGGCCATACCACCTTACCTTGTGAACGGCCATTCTCCACTCCACCCTTCCTTCAAACCAGAAAACGATCGAACAGACCGAGACCATACATACAGCTCGATCCAAGCCTCCATGGGTCCACATAGGGAGCCACTATCCCTCGACCAGCTATCCCTGAACGACGGTGCACCCCCTCTGACAGCCACACACAACTCGCAAGAGCGCTCCGCGCGCCAGTACGAAGAAGTAGCTGAAGCAGACATTGAGGACATCGAACGTAAAGTAGCCGCCCGAGATCCGACGTACGCAGCACCCATGACACCGGCTGCGACCTCCCGCTCGCAGTCGCCCTTCACCGCCAACCCTACCGTGGACTTCGATGGCCTCTCATGGCCCTCAGTTGGCACCCTCTCCCGCCTACACGAGCGCGAAAGCAAAGAGGAGGCACAGGCCCGTCTCGCAAAGCTTTCAGGAGCTGTGCGCACAATCTTGGAGTGCATCGGAGAAGACCCGGATCGGGAGGGCTTGCATGGGACGCCGGAAAGGTATGCGAAGGCGATGATGTTCTTCACGAAGGGGTATGAGGAGAATCTCCGGGATATCGTCAACGGGGCGGTATTTCACGAGGATCATGATGAGCTGGTGATTGTGAAGGATATCGATGTATACAGTCTTTGCGAGCATCATCTGGTGCCATTCACAGGGAAGGTAAGGGCGCAAGATCCCTCTCCTCACAATCATTAGTCGTGATCGGTTCAAAGGACGTACTAACAAACACTGCGCGCGACTAGATGCACATCGGCTATATTCCCTCCAACCGGGTCATTGGCCTCTCAAAGCTCGCCCGCATTGCCGAAATGTTCAGTCGCCGCCTGCAAGTCCAAGAACGTCTCACCAAGCAAGTGGCGCTCGCACTGTCGGAGGTCTTGAAGCCGCAGGGCGTCGGAGTCGTAATGGAGAGCAGTCACCTGTGCATGGTGATGCGCGGCGTGCAGAAGGCCGGTGCGACGACGACGACAAGCTGTATGCTCGGCGCGATGAGGAAGCGGGCGAAAACCCGGGATGAATTCTTGAGCCTGCTGAATCGAAGATGAGTGAATGAGTGGTTCTGTGCTTGGGTATGGGAGTGAAGTTTGGCGTGATAGGCGTGTGGGCGGCCGTTTCAACAGGCTTGATGGAGAGGAGTTTGGTTGGGATGATACCAGAGTGCTCAACGCAGCGTATGTTTGCGATATACCGGTGTGCTACACGATCAGTACTCCAAAGGAACGTTCCGGCTCGGCTTCTCTCCTTAGCATTACGAATTGCGACTATGTGAGTCCTGTGTCTACCTCAGTAGTCGCGAGCGAGCACGTTGTATTGACAAACGCAATCTCAAGGAGTACTGAATCCACCTCCCATCGTGCCAACCTTCACTCGAGCCAAATAAGCGTCACGTTACTTCGCGGTCGCTCTTTCCTAATTCGTCTGACGCCGCACCACGTCACACGCTACCTAAATAACACAAACAACCGAGCTCCACCACAACAATAGCAAGCTCAACATATTGTCGACTCCGCGCCGAATATCATTATCACATCATACTTCCAACCAAACCTTCACCTCCCATCCGCCATGACAGTAGGCCGCCTCTACTACTACACCGCCGCCATCTTCCTCTGCGCGTTGATGTACGTCTCGCACATCAAGCTCGAGTGGCCGGAGAAAGGTTATAAGCCGCACAGTTCCATGGGCAATGTCTGGATGCAGGGACAAGAAAAGAAAGGCGGTGGAGCTAGGCGGAGTGAGCGAAGAGAGCCGCGGGAGCGCTCAAGGTCTAGATATCCGAGAAGGGGGAGCGACGATGGGGAGCGACGCGCGCGGCGAAGAGATTGAGGGTCGTGCGCAGGATCCGCCAGCTACCCAAGAAAATGGCGAGATGGGTGTAGTTCGAGCGGATCCTGCGTTGGACGGTGGGGAATCTACGGCGCCGCGCCCGAAAATGGGGGCTCATACTGGTCCATCGCAGCCGCGGATCATCATCTCGCCAACAAAAGTGGCTCTGGGCAATCTGCACAAGCGCCGAGCGTCCACTTCGCCTCAAAAATTCAATTCAGGCAAATTCGAGCCTTTGCCACTTCGACTCGACGAGGCCGTCGAGCGTCCAGCAAAGCGTACACGAGTCGAGAACAAGCTCGAGATCAGCTATGATGCCCTGGGGACTCCTCGCGTCACCTCCATCACACTCATCTTCACTCTCCCATCCGGCCGCAAGATCTCCGGCTCCGAGATCCTCAACCCCGACCACCCATCAGCAACCAAGAAGCCGTTCAGCATGCTCGACGCTTTCATGCGCGATAACGATCTTCTCGTGCAGCTCGTCAGCTACTTCCCCATCCCTTCCATTATCGATCTGTACTCTATCAGCAGGGGCTTCCATTACCTCTTCAACGGCTCCTACCTCGCATTTGTCCTGGCAAACATGCGCACCTGGGCGCCGAACGCGGACAAGATCTACCCGTGGCGCTGGTCCCCTTCACTGTGCCAGAAAGACCCTCGGCTGCGACAGAAGAGCAGTGCAGTGGGCAAGGACGTCGAGATCAAATATCAAGACATGCGCGACACGCCGACCCTGAAATGGTTACAGATGGTGGCGTGGCGGCAAGGCGTGTGTAAGGACATGCTCATTCAGCTTGCTACGAAAGGGCTTCGGTGCCCACCCGGCACGCTCGACGCTATCAGGCGGATGTGGTTTGTCATGGATATGCCACTCAATACTCAGCGCGTTGCTCTGGTCCGCAACGAGGAGTACATCACCAACAAAACCATCTTCAACGCCACCCTATTCTTCCTCAAAGTGGATATGTCATTCACGGATCCGGACGGGCCATTATACCCCATCAATGGTCCGGGCATGAACCCTGCTGTCCATCTCCCACAATTGCAGAACACTGGTCTGGTCGGCTGCCCTCTACGTGCCCTCCTTACCGCCGAGCGCCACTTCACATCGCTTTGGCGGGTCTTGCGTGGGATTTGTCCGGACCCCGACGAGCCCATGGTCCCAATCGAGCGCCTCGACGTTCTGCGACTGTGGATCCGACACAAGTACAGTGTCCCCGACGATACTCTCGCGCACGTCAAGCGCCAGAGCATCCTCGGCATCCCTTGGCAAGAAGTCGGCGTTGCTAGTCTAGAGCGCACCGGAGTCGCCATTTACACGCGAGCAGATGGCACCCAGGGAACCGTCATCAACCCAGCCGTGACTTCGGAGGTCGCGCAAGGTACGCACCTTGGACAGCAACTCCTGTACCCGCATCAGAAGCGTCTGCTCGTGCCGACGCAGAAACCACGCGAAGTGCTACTGAGGCCGGAGGAGCTGATTATGAGGGAGAGCATTCGGCGGAAGATGCGGCTGCATACTCACTGGAGCCGGATGATGC
>JAVRRR010000003.1:27889-111106 GCA_035927975.1 Rachicladosporium monterosium | reverse complement strand
TGGTTGCTCCAAAGTTGCTTTGGTTCCACTCTGGTCTATCGAACTCTATGCTAACCGATGGCTTTGTGAGTGTTCTGCTTCGACACGTGCGGTCAAACCTTCTACCCGGCAACAGCGCAGTCTAAGATCACTTTAATATGCTGTTCCTTGGTCTGCCGCGACGCGCCACAAGCGCAAATCCAGACCAAACGACCAATCCCTTTGCTAGACTTACTGTCAACCCAGGTCGTCTCGGGAACATTGCACAAGTGCTGACCGACCGAACATCTTAGCGCAAGTTGATATACTCTTGGGAGTAGAGGAGGCAAAGTAAAAACACCTTGAAAGTCGGTGTAGCGAGGACACTAGACCGAGATGGATGTGAAGGTCGGGAAGTACCGGCAGAAGGAAGCACAAGCTCAGGCCGGGCAGGACTTACTTCACGTTGTGTGTGAAAGGGACTGTAGATGGGAACGCTGTGTACTCTGAGCTTCGTCTTTTCTCCTCTCGCTCCCCGTAGCATCATGTTCATTTTTACGACGGTTGGGCGCCCTGGCTCTTTCTCCTCCCACGTGGAAGGCTGCAAGTAGTTCATGTGCACACTACCGTCGCCGTTCAGTCGGCTCAGCTTCCGCTTAGTCGCACGGGGACGGCGCGTGGTCGCAGCGCTCTAAGCGGTGCGGGCCGCGGCGCGGCAAGGTCGCATTCGCCGGCCATTGCTGATTGAACCGTGCGCGATCGTGGGAGACAGCGAACCTCATTGAAATACGTGAGGTAGGAGCATTATTGGCAGTACATTGTGGCATCGGACATGCGGATGCTGCAAGATTGTGTGGCTTGACCATAGAGATTGGGTTAACATGTCCCCAACGTTCTCAGCCTTATCGATCAACAGACTGGTAGACCCTCAGACAAGGCAATTCACCAGTGGCAGCTTGTTGCTCGAGCCTGCATCTACAGGCGAGCGCCTATGCACAACTCGGCTGGTCAAAACACCAATGGGAGAAGACCTTGTGGTTACGAGAGGGTTGCACGATGCTACAAATGGCCTTTCATTCATTCTCGTCGGCCCTCGAGGGCAGGGCCTTCGTGTCCGGTGTCAATGGCATATCTCTCAACGGAGATTGTCTAGCCCATTGGATGATCATGTCGAAGGCAGTGCATCAAAAACGACCATGCACGAAGTGTGACCCCCCTTTAAGCCCCACTCAAAGGGGAAGTCGAGGTGCATGACACCTCCGGAGGGCAGTAGAGCGCAGACGCGGGAACATGTAGATTATGCGGATTGGCGACATGGTATTCCTGGCCAATATGAGCATCAAGTTGGCTCTGATGAGATGATATTTGACTCTTGAGTTCGAATATCTCAGGACCAGTCTGCTGAATGCAGCGTAAGGGCGGGCCTTCTGCCCAATTTTGTGACCTTTCCGGTGTCTTATGCTTGCGCCAGGACGGTCCCTACGATCCAGTGAGGTGACTCCTTCTTACAGATGTGCAAAGTAAAGATGCCTGGCGAGCTCTCCCTATGTAGTGTCCTGGCTGATGAGTGGGAAAGACGTATCTATCTACCCTACTCTCCCACTCCCCCTCTACCATGTGCCCCGAGAGCGCTGCCACCATTGCTGATCATGCCATCGCGATCAACCCATCCAACGTTGGGGCGTAAGCTTGGCTTTATAAGACTATCAGGACAAAATGAAAAGGCGGACTACGACGAGTGTCCCTTCGTACGTCGAAGTAACTCTCGCTTGCCGAAGATAAGACTGCTTCTCGAACAACTCACTTTCTTAGCAGTCCCGGTCGAGGCGCGTTAGCAGTTGAACGTGTTACAGCTATGTTAGAACTAAGCAAACTAAAGCCCTACAGGCATCGCTAGTGCCGGACGGCAATACATCAGAAGAGTATCACAAAACTACCGAGTCTTGTTATAGTAACGGTAAGAACGAGTAGTGCGACGGACATCTAACGGCCTAAACTTAGCTAACTTTTGTCCCAAAAACTCTAAGCAATTAGACTGCAGGTAGCTGGATACCTTCTGCAAAACTAGTGTATATCGACTGTTTACTAGTATGGAAAGTTCCTCCTATTCGATTCGTTGTAGCTAGTCGAGCAATTATTCTGCACGCGGAAAGGAGAAGCGGTAGATAGATCGTAGAGACGTTAGCCGATCTAGTGTAGCTTAACCCGATTAAGCTGCGCCTTTGTTAGCACGTCGCGAGTTAGGCGCGCGGCTACGTTACAAGCCATTTAAAGGTAACTTAGCGGGCTTAGCCTGCAATACCGAGTGTCTAAGTTATACTTTCGTGCGCAGTGCCTACGATCCTATACTGCGTTAACGCGACTTGGAATAAGCTCGTTTGCAGGCTATAGCGTTTACTGAAAACAAATTCTAGCTTCACATTTGAACAATCTATCGTATGTGTCCATTACAGCTATAAAGAGACATAGTGCTAGTAGCCTAGCTCACTTATTCGTACACATTAGGCTTCCAAGCAAGTTCGGAGGAAGCAAGAGTTTCTATAACCTATTTCTTGCCCTCGCCTTTTTATCGGAGTATTAAAGATGCTAGCCTCTATACTATGTTGGGATAGCACGCTCTCCGACCTCTTGCAAGCCTGCGACTCCGAGATCCTCGAGCTATAGTAAGCGACACCCTACACTTCTTAGTCTCTATTCTATGTAAAGAGACTAATATAACATACTATTGCGAAAAAAGGCATAGACCTAAGAGAAGAGTATAAGAACTAGCGTTACGTGTAGGACCTAGTAGATAGGGACACGCTACGCATACTAAAGCCTTTCCGGTTGGTTAAGAGTAAGGAGAACGGCCTCCTAATCGATTATCTGATTATGGAGTATCTTCCTAGGGTTACTTTAGAGAACTCTGGGCTTTCTTGTAACTATTTTACTATTGCCAAAGTTGCTAAGGCAGTTTACTATATGCACAAGCAGAGCGCTAGACACATAAGCACAAAGCGGCTAGGACTACCGTCCGGCGGCTTAGCCAAAGGTTTCCTATAGGGAGAAAACGGTGCTGAACGTCCGTTTAGATCAATAACAGAGCTTAAGAGTAGCATGCGTCGTCGGCTAAAGCATTTCCCTAAATTCCAGGCAAGACACGATTGCTCAAGACTTATTACTACTCTAAGCAAGAGCGACTTAGTGTTCTGCTACCTCGATCTAACGCCTCGCAATATTATCTTACTGGACGACAACACGAACGGCTTGCTTAAAGGGGCGAGCGTCGGATGCTACCCTATAGCATTCGAAATTGCAGCACTCCTACATTAACAGACAATTGGGGAGACAAGCTAACAATCGTATTTCAAGGGCATCGCCGAGCATCTAAGGATGTATAAGCCGCATTTAGAGGACGTAGTCTTAGATGTGCTGGAATTAGTTTAGCGTAGTAGTGTCCATTATAGTTACTAAACAGCAAATTGCTGCAACATTGTCTGCATCTCGCCTTTGTCCTAGATGCGTCCTTCCTACTTATCTACCTAGTCGCTTTCACCTAAATCGCTTTTATCCTTAGTGTTAGACATGTTAACGACTACAGTAAGTAGCAACGTATACAAATCCCCGGTTTGTCCGCTCGAGTCGCTTTGTTAGCAAATGTTGTAAGCTAGCCGTAGAGCCTCGCAAGCTATCCTATAGCGACTAAACAGGGAGCTGCGAAGGGACAGCTATAACGTTAGATTGCTTAGAAGATTGTAAGCGGTAATAAGATAACGCTCTATAGTGCGTTGCTCTACGACGTGTTTAAGTATCGTTTTCTTTCCTTTCCCGCGCTCGCGTAGCGCCCCCGCTATAAATCTTGGAATTCCTTCGTTAAACTAAGAGAGCGCGTTCGCAAAGCGAAGCAGCGTCTCCGGCTTAGCCGTACAAAGTGTTATAGCGTCTGTGCTACTTATTGTCCTTAGACTATTCGGCGAGATAAAAAGAGCAGGTAGTAGAGGAGACCGCTTCGAGATCTTCACGGCCCTAGAAGTACCTAGAGCGCATAAAAATGCCTATAGCTGTCCTGGCTATTGTTAAGATTATGCTCTAATAGCGTATAGAGTCGGGACTTACATAAAGCCGCGATAGCCAATACCTTTTCTATTAACAAACTAGTATCGGAATCGCAGCGCACGAACTAGATCTGTTAATTGCTCTACCGTAGCTAACTAGCTAGTAGAGGGAGTCCGCCGCATAGGGTTGAAGTCCTCTAGACAGCCTCTTACTGGAATGTCGGCATACTTCACAATACTAGACGACAATACATAGTTGTGTCCCTTAAGTACGAGCCTAACCCCTTGTTATCTCCTAGCACTATGTTATAGCGGACACATTGCCCTCCACTAAGCAGCAAATATATAACGACATAGTTCTTACTCTTCTCGTCTTTAACCTGCCGTCCTAACGTTTGCGCCCTAACGCGAACAACGAAGACACTTGCCCTAGACAAGGCGCGATAAGAGCGGTTAAGTTCTTCTATATTTCTCTCTAGATAAACGTTTGCGCTCGGAGGAGATACGGCTTAAGTGGTATACTGCGGCCGGCATAAACTAGAGTAAGTGGAGCGATAAGTCAGACGGCAAACCTCTTGCTACGCGCAAAATATTAGGCAGATGCGTTAGGTAGAACATTAACCGCTAGATTCTAATCCTATTACAGTATGAAAACTAACATCCTGAAGGCTCAATACATATCTATAACGCTATAGCAATTATCCGAAGTTCAGGACATAACAATACTACGTAATCCTATCGCCTCGATCTCCCGCTCCGACTCTAAGGCCTCTTTATCTACAATGCTAAGCATTCTAGCCGTCCGTGCTCTGAATATCTAGCTTAGCTGCTAGTGTAAAGACTTTCTAGCTTCCTTCTCGTAGCGCTTTCTCTGTGCTTCAATTAAATCGTTGTACGACATTACTTTTGCCCTTCCTACTAACGCGGGGGATAAGGGCGCTGGACGGACAAAGGCGCTAGACGCGTTCTTGCTGAATTCTATCTTATCTTTTCAACACACAATGCTACTACTAAAGCGCGTCCAAACTAGCCAAAATGAAGGCAGCATTATGCTAGCAATGTTAGCTTTCAATTCCGGCTAATGCGATAGTATCTTAGCAGCTGCAATAGCCTATAGTGTCTCCAAATCCACCCTCTATAATAGAATCCATAGAAGACCTTCAAGAGAGAGTTACACACTACACAACAAGAAACTAAGTAAGATCGAGGAGGACGTAATTATTAAGGATATATTGAAGCTAGATACCTAAGGTCTTTTACCCTCTCTCTCTCTTGTAAGAGATATAGCAGATACAATTAGCAAAGCAAGAGGAGGTCCAGGAGTTAGCATTAAATGGTTACAGAACTTTGTTAAGAGGACACTAGCTCTAGATACACGACTTAGAAGAACCTATAAATGTCAAAGAAGGCTATATAAGGATCCAGAGGTCATTGCAGGCTAGCTTAGACTAGTTATAAACACAGTAAACAAGTATAGCATCCTTCTAGAAGACACCTACAACTTTAATAAGACTAGCTTTCAAATGGGACAAATTAACGCTTCTATAGTAGTAACAGCAATAGACAGACAAGGGAGGCCAAAACAGATCAAACCAACTAATACCACATAGGTTACATTAATCCAAGGGGTTTGTGCGGATAGCACTGCAACTCTACTACTATTTATTATCTTCCAAGGCAAGGAATTCAATTAGTCGTAGTTTACCTAAGGCCTTCCTTCAACATGGACATTCTTAGTTAGTGTTAATAGCTAGACTACCAATAAGATAGGTCTTCAGTGGATCTAGCACTTTGAGAGGCATACAAGATCAAAGACAGTTGGTAGCAGAAGGCTTCTCGTCCTTAACAACTATAGAAGCTATACTACACCTGAGTTCAGAACCTTCTGTAAAGACAAGGATATTATACTCCTCTAGATGCCTCCTTACTCCTCTTGCCTTCTTCAACTACTGGATGTTAGCTGCTTTAGTGCTCTGAAATAAGCCTATTCAAAGCAGAACTAGAACCTTATCAGGAACCGGATATTCTATGTTAAGAAGGAAGACTTCCTTACTTCCTTCTGTATAGCCTTTGTTGAATCCTTTACTTAGAGCAACATCCTAGGAGGCTTTAGAGGTTCTGGCCTACATCCGTTTAACCTAGAGGCTGTCTTGTTACAACTGGAACAAATAGCAAGGTCTCTACCTCTAGGACTGCCTTAGTTATCTCAAGAGTCTTAGTATGCAAAGACACTAAGCAATGCTCAAGAAGTAGATAAGCAGGCTACCTTAATTGAGAAGAGGCTTAAGAGGCATTAGAGTAGTTCACCAACTCCTATTTATAAGGCTCTTAACTAGCTTGCAAAAGGTGCATAGGTTATAGCTACCTTAGCAGCTCTTATGCAGTTACAGATAACTACTCTTCAACGGGCTAGTAAGGCTATGCATATACGTAGAAAGAGGAAGATAAAGGCTATCCAGTTAGACCATGCCTTGTCTGTTAGTAAGCTACAAGCTATAGTTGATCAAGAACATGTTGAAGCTCAAATAAGGGAGGAGATGCTAAGGCCAAAGAAGAGAGCACCAACATGTAGCAGGTATAGTCAACAAGGCTATACTACAAGAAAATGTAGGATTAGAGAGTAGATACTAATGCATAAGCTCTACCAATTTCAAGTTAATTGGGTCAATGAAAGTAACGCTATCGAGGGCAGATGGGCGTTCACGATCAAGAGAAATGTGGATGGACATATGGACCGCCATAAGGTGCGATGAAGGTTGCAGGCCTGGATCACGACGAGACCTACGCTTCGGTCAACAAGCTGGCGACGCTGAAACTTCTCTTTGCACTTGTCGCACATCATGACTTAGGGTGCAAGCAGTAAGATGTTCTCACCGCCTTTCTGAATGCAATAATAGAGGGATCGTAGATTCTACGTAGAGCAGCCACCTCGAATCGAACAAGGAGATTCTATATGTCGATTGCGGAAGACACTTTACGGATTGAAGCAGTCACCACTCCTGTGCTATGAAGAGTGATAAATCCGCAGTTACTTGCCAGGAGACGGGGCCGTTCACTGTGATCTACGTGGACGACGTATTGGTGATCGCACACAACACAAAGACGTTCAACAGCATGGCGAGCTTATTGGGCAAGCCGCTTAAGCTGCGAGACATTCGACCTCGGCTGCAGAGTGATAGGAGACCGTGCGAGATGCAAGCTCTGGCTGACTCAAGACGCTCTGGAAAGATTGTTGGAACGCTTTCACCACCATGCAGGGCATCCGACTCCGAAAGAACTCAACAGCAAGCTACGACCAGCGCCAGAGGATTACTAGCCCTCTAGGTACCTGCAGCACCGCTACCAGTCGCTCAATGGAGAGCTGATGTGGCCAGCCGTTCAGATGCGACCGGACTTCGCGTATGCAGTCAGCACGCTGGCCAAACATCTGACCAAGCCAACTAGAGAGCACGTGGAAGTTGCCAAGCGTATACACCCTATTTTGCCGGCAAACTCAAATATGGTATTTGCTTCCCTGACTCTGAAATCGAAGACCTGGATTTAGGAGGGTTCACTGGCGCATCGTGGGCCGACAATCACCAAGACAAGAAATCCACAGGTGGATATCTGTTCACCATAGGTGGAGTGCCGATCTGCTGGAAGTTAGGCAAGCAGCCCATTGTCACGTTGTCCTCGACCGAGGCCGAATACGTGGCGCTAGCACTTGCAACAAGGGAAGCGATTGTCCTCCGCCCAATGCTGAAGGAGGTTAACTACAAGGGACCAATATATCCTATCGGCTCTTCGAAGACCGTATGCCGGCTCTCGATGTTACGAAACGGCGAAACGCAGACGGCCGAGCAAAGCACATTGCTGTGCTTTACCGCTTCATTCGCCAAGAAGTCGAGAAGGGTTCGATTGAAGCAATCTGGATCAGTACCCAACAGCAGGTAGCGGATGGGTTCACAAAAGCATTGGCGCGGACGAAGTTCGAACATTTGCGGCGCTCGACCGGCCTCTTGGACTGTCGTGAAGTTGTTGATCAGTGCGCTCATCAGCCATGTCCGTTTACGGGATATTAGTATACTTTATGCTTTGGGTGTTTCGGCAGACAGCTACGTACCTCCGGCGAAAGTTGATTTGTGAGAACTCAGTGGCACGTACTGCAGACTGTAATATGTTAGGCATACACTCAATCTGTAGACAATAGGTCATGGATGGAGTATCCATTCGCTCGAATCAATCCACTCTGAGTGTCTGGAACACCCTTTGACGTCGGGGCGAAACATGCACAAGTTCTCTTGACTGTGCGAAGATATCACCACGGAATCTCTGCCCCGTTGTATTGGTTCGCTCCCTCTGCCTCTTCCCACCCGCTCACTCGAATATTGACGAACTTCCCGTTCATTGATGTATCTGCCTTCAGAATGATGTCTCGAACGGAGGTGACGCCTGTCGCGACTTATAGATCCGCATTTTGCGAGCCAAGATCGGTCTTGATCCACTACTCCCATGAACAGTTGAAGCTCCAAAGCGGACTGAATCATGGATGGAAGCATACCCCAGGTGAGATGGCGACAAAGGTGAAACCCTCCTCCGCGTATTGCAATGCATACCGAGCGTTGAGCATATTCATGGCCGCTTTCGATATCTTGTAAGCATGTGCCGGCGCGAATGTGTAGCGCGGCGCATAGGCAATCGAACCCATAGCGGTCGATCTATTCCAACCGTCAGTGTTCCACTAGCCGTCCATAGTGGACATGGACTGACACATTGACCACCAATTTCTTGGCACCTGCTCTGAGCAAGGGAAGGAAGTTTGATGTGATCACATGGGCACCAACGACGTTCGTTCCGAATACCCCTAACATCTGGTCACCTGTGACCGACTCGATTTTCCCGGCACTAGCCGGCATGATCCCGGCGTTGTTGACCAGAACATCGAGTCCACGGCCTTGTAGTGATTGCTGGATCTGGTTCGCTGCCTCCTGAACCTGTAGCGCAGAACAGAAATCCTCAATCACGATATTTTCGATACGGCCGTGAGAGCCATCAATGAGGCGCTGCAGGGGTTCGTCGAGGTGACTGCGAGTGACTGCGAAGATTTTCGAAACTTGATCTTTCGGGAAGTCGAGAAGCTGCCGGACAAGTTCAAGACCGATTCCCCGGGACGTGCCTGTAATTGCAAGGGAAGTCATAGTAGTTTTTGAGTAGATGATTGTAGCTTCGAATCTTACTCAAGACGGCATTTTGCAGATGCGTTGTACCGCGGCCAGGCTTACAAATGAGAGACGCATCTCCGGAATCTCATGTCGGGGCAGAAACGCGGACGCGGACGCGGGGTAGATCCAGGTTTAATTGTCAGCCAATTCACGCTCCTTGACCACCGACATGACAGGGCGAGCTGCCAGCGCAGTCTGGCATCTAATCCGACCAATCTTTTGCGAGGAATTGGGTTCCGAGCAAGTAGCTTGCTCAGTAAGCCACTGGTCGCAGTGCCACGGGTCTGATCAGGATGACGAATGAGCAGTGTTGTCAACGACTTGCACCGATTCGGCTCTTCACTTTGTCAGTACTTGAAACCCAATCCCCTCTCATGAGCTGACCATGTCCAAGTCATTTACCACAAAGATGTTGCAGTCCACAGCGCCGGTGTCTGACCGTCCGGGTCGATGGGTGATATCACGTTTTGGACCGCCGTCCGTTATGACGTGGGAGGTGTCTCCCGGTAAGCTCCCGGAAGCCCAGCCCGGGAATGCCTTGGTCCGCATCATTGCCGCTGGAATAGCAGGCCCGGACAACATCCAAAGAGCCGGCGGCTATCCAAATGAGCGCTGCAGGCTGCCTGGGTTCACGCCGGGCTATGACTTCGTCGGGGAGGTCGTTCAGCTAGGATCGCCACGTCATTCGATATCTGTGGGCGACCGTGTCGCAGCAATGTGCATGATTGGAGCTCACGCAACACACGTCGAGCTGCCAGTTCCCGATTTGCTCAAGATTGATCGGAGCGACGATGTCGTCAAAGTCTGTGCCTTACCACTCAACTACATGACTGCCTTTGGAATGCTTCAGAGGAGTGGTAAGTCTTACGACTCTTTGAACTGCGGTCGCCGACTTATGTTCTGTAGGAGTGGATCTCCCCCCGGGCTCCAGCATTCTGATCGGCTCAGCGGCAGGCGGCATTGGAACCGCTGTGGCTCAAATCGTTGAAGCGTTCGACATGAGACTGCATATGATTGGCACTTGTTCGCCGGCCAAATTTGACTACGTCCGATCCCTCGGCGTTACGCCCATTGATCGCCATGATCCAAACCTGTGGCGAACCGTCCGCAATGCAACTCTAGATGGTCAGGGAGTTGACGTAGCGTACGACGCGGTTGGAAGTGAAGAGAGCCTACTGCAAAGCCATCTCGCCACCAGAGCTGTGACCGGCCACGTGATTGCGATTGGAATCATGAGTGATATCGCAGCGGACGGCAGCGGCATGACCTCAAAGATGAGTGCGGACGAGATTCTCATTCGCAGACGGCTTCCACGAACGTCTTACTGGGGCGTTGAGCGAGCGTATTATCAAGAAACCCGAGAGTTGTGGGAGAAAGATTTTTACAACCTGTTGGACCATGTTCGGTCTGGCAAACTGAACCCCAAGATTGCAAAGCTATTGAAGTTGAGCGATGGCGTCCATGCGCATGAGCTGCTTGTATCGGGTTCCGGTGTGCTTGGAAAGATGGAATTCGTTGTCGATGCTCAGCTTGCACTTACATTGGGGGTGACCTAAGCCTTGTGCTTGTAGAATCAAAGTTTATAGTCCTTGTTGTGAGATTTACTCGAGTCCACATTTTGAAGTCCTTTCGATTTCTTCAAGGTTGAACTCAATTCATATGCCTGTTCGCGAGGAACAACCGAGGCAAGGGTAGAAAGAGCGCACTGGTTGAGCACAAAACTCAAGGCGGAGATCAGAGCGGAAGCTACAGCGGAGATCAGAGCGGAAGCTACAGCGGACATCAGAGCGGAAGCTACAGCGGACATCAGAGCGGATGCTACGACGGACATCAGAGCGGATGCCACAGCGGACGTCAGAGCGGACATCAGAGCGGACACATAAGCATTGGCCAAAACCAGCAAGTAAGCAGGTCACCAGTCAGGGCTAAGCTTTGCTTCACAACGTCGTACATCAAGCACGTTCGACGTCAAGTGTCCAGATGTCACGTCCGCTGGCCTCTCGTTCAGCCTTGACGCTCCCAGTGTTTATTCATCGCCAGGCTTCACATGGCTGTTCCATTTCTTATTACCGATGTCAGAGTGTTCGACGGACAGGATGTGATTGAACGAGGCTCTGTTCTTGTCGAAAAGGGGATGATATCGCAAGTCTCTCCTGGGAGGGTGGATTTCGACGGCTTGACTTTGCCAAAGCCAGGCTGTACCTTGATATCCGGCCTGATTGATGTTCATATTCATGCCACTCATGGAAGCAACCTCGCGCTGCCACAGTCTTTGAGGTTTGGTGTTACAACGGTTCTGGACATGCACAATGAGTGGTGCAGAATCGAAAAACTGCGTAGACAGAGCATGGGCGGTGGCTGTGCAGATTTGAAAGTAGCAGGAGTTGCTGCAACCGTTGAGGGTGGTTGGCCTAGTCCTATGATCCTCTTGAACGACGACTCGCCACAGGTATGAAACCCATCGAGACTCCGGACGACGCAAGCATCTCATTCACAACTTTGGCAGATGCGTCAGGCCATTTCCGAATGGCCGAATTTGAGGACACCAGATGAAGGTCGGCAGTACGTGCAGGACCGTTTAAAGGAGGGTGTGGACTATATCAAACTCATGCACGAATCGGGGTCGTTCATGGCTCGTGACCTCGTCAAGCCGACTATCGAGGTTCAGCGAGCCATCACCGACGAAGCACACAAAGCCGGACTCCTTGTGTTAGCTCACGCCACGTCGTTGGAAGACACTGTCGAGATACTCAATTGTGGCGTCGATGGTCTCACGCACACTTTCATTGATCGGCCACCAACAGCGGAATTGATAAGTGCGTACAAGGCTAATAATGCCCACTGTAATCCGACACTCGCGACAATGGCATCTACGACTGCTGAAGGGAGAGAATTACAGGTACAATTCGCTCAAGACGCACGGGTTCAAAGTCTGATTGGATCTGTGGAACGGGAAAGAAAGTGTTCGTGTACGAAGATTGCGGTAGGGCAAAGCATGACTTGCGAAAATGCTTTTGAAACGGTACGGCAAATGAGGGTCGCTGGCATTACTGTGCTTGTGTATGGTACTCCAACGTGACTCACTAGAACGAACGCGCTAATGGATGCGCAGGGGTTCAGATGCTTCAGGTCCTGGATTGGGCACCGCATGGGGCTTGACAATGCACCACGAACTGTCGCTATTGGTGAACCGTTGTGGTTTCTCTCCTGCTGAAGCACTCAGAAGTGCGACTCTGCTGCCTGCCAGGCGCTTCGGCTTCAGGGACCGGGGAGAGATCAGGCCGGGGTTGAGAGCAGACCTCGTACTCTTGAAGGTAGATCCGCTAGAAAACATTGATCACACACTCAATCTTCAGAGTGTTTGGATCGCTGGCGAACTTTGCCCCGCATACCAGGGAAAGATCCAGCCGTAGTGTGTAAAGTAACTTGCCGTAATTAGGACAGCAACGATACTTCACTCCTCACGAACGACTCGCTGTGTTTTCGCTGTGTGGTACCCTATGCTCTTGCCTGCGGACTACTGCCAAGGCATATCGGGACTTTGGTTCCAGTCGATCATTTCCAATACCCCCATCATCCTCCAACGCCAAAATCATAGCTCGGGGTGAATCCTGATAGCTTCTTGCCGTTGACAAAGGCGCCGCCTCAGGCAGCCGGCGCCATCACCACTCGAGCAGCGCAAACTCCCGTTTGGCAAAGATGATTCTGTTGCAGCGCGCCACGCCCGCGTTGCGAGCGGTCCTCTAGGAGTTCTTCGTATCCCGTGAAGTGCGACAGTGTGTGAAGCAGTTTACTGTAGATGGCGAGATCGACGACGATATGACATCGAGGAAGGACTTCATAAAGGACTTTCAAGCAGACAAGGGGTGTGAAGTTGTGGATTGTACTGTAGTAAAAGCCACTTGCCTCAGCAAGGTAGATGTCGCGAAGAAGGCGGGATCTTTCGTGATTTTGAGTGATCTGGTTGAAGGACAATGTCGACGCAGACTACCTTCTCCGAACTGGGACTGCAATGTTTGGCGCCACCGGCGCATTCTGCTCGACGTTTATCGTCAAAGACAAAAGTAGGCCATGCTGCTATTGCAATAGGTACGGACACAAGCAGGCTTCGTGCACCAGTCAGATCAGATGCGCAATCTGCTCGAAAGGGCATCGGAGGGACTGGTGTACAAGCAAAGAGTCCGAAGAGACCATCAGCGACGCAATACGATCGACCGGCTGCAACGCCACCAATAAGAGCGAGGCAAAATTCAACATCGCGTCCAGCGCATGAATTTTCAAAACATACGTGTCGGCGCAAAGTCAAGACAGACGGACGAGCATCTCTCGTTCCGGTTCCGCCGAGGGAGTGCGGCAGCGACAGGAAGCAAATGCAGCGAAAGATCGGAGGGAACGGGCGAAATGCCCGAGATCAAGAGAGGAGCGAGTGGACGCGACAGTGCCAGGGGCATGCTGAGTGCAGGATAAGATGTGGAATGTTGTCCTTCCATCTGGTTCCTCGATCACGAGGTAGATGAGCTGGCTCCTTGGGAGCTATAGGTGTCTGTTGGCATGTTGGCTAAATCTATCGCATCATGAGGCATGGTGAACGTGAAGGCACTGTAAGGCAGCGTTAAGGAACGGGTCATCCGAAATACCGTGCGTTGCCAAGATGATGATGATGATGATGATCATCGTCATCATCATCATCATCATCATCGTCCACCTGTACGTGGTGCTGGCTACGAACCTTCTGCTGCTTTGTGAGGCAGTCAGGAGAGCCAAGCGGCCTCGCTCAGCGTCGCGCAGTCTGCCCGCTGCGGCACCTGCGCTATGTGGGAAGCATGAGGCTCCTCACGAACGACTACAGGAGATATTCCATCATCAAGACGTCCCAGAGTCTGCCGGACGGATAATCAGCGACGCAATGGGATCGGTCAGCCGCAAGGGCCACCGATAAAGGCAAGGCAAGATTCGACCTCACTTGCAGCTTGAGGCGTTGGAAAGCACACATGTCGGCACAAACTCAAGACACACGGACGAGCATCTCTCGTTCGGAGGGTCATGCGCACAAGCCACCAAGGAGACGGCCGAGGAGGATCTGAGCCACATTCATCCTAGCTGTAGGGGGTAGCTGGGAGAGTCAGGGCCAGCGACTTTATGTAGGCTAATCTGGGCAGGTCTAAGTGGTGAATGGTAAGGACATGCCCAATTCCAGGCAGGAAAAGGCTGTACGCCTCAGAACAAAAGAACTTGGCATCCGCGAACTCGTAAGGAACACGATCAACAGCGCGAATTTCGCTCACTATTCATAAGGTCTCATTCGACTGACGGCCCTTTTCAGCCTACTGCTTCCTCGCTACAAAGACGTGGTACGTCATCCACACGGCAGCACCCTTCCATGTCTCCTCGACAGCTTGAGTGAACAGCTTTGCAAATGAACTTCCCGATCTCGTCTTCGGCAATCCCAAGCCTTCCGGTAACGGTATCTCTTGTTTCAGGAAGCAGCAATATAATACTCCGCCACATGAGCAGCGTATTGTCCGTGCACGCCCTTGCGAGCTCACGGCGAGATTGAAACTCTTCGTGCGGGACGAGTTTGCAGCGTCTGTCTCTGAGAGCGGCAGGTAGGTTGTGTACCCACTGCGGATGTAAATAGCTCTGCCCTCGAGGAAGGATTTCTATCAGTGTCACGACGGTCTTCGACGCCACAGCGGCTGAGTCATTTGGAGCCGGTAGTTTGCATCTCACAGTTGACGCGCCGCTTTCATCCCATTGGAGGTAGCTTCAATGCTTCAGCATTCGCAGCATGTTACTCAGTAGCGGATGTATCTTCTTGTCAATGACAGCGCCGTAGATCGTGCGGGATGTGACTACGTCGAAGACAAGTTCGTATTCCTCCGGAAGCTCAGACATGAAGGCGGAGGTTGGAGGGTAGCCAGCCCGCTTCAGGAAAGTCGCTGGAGGTGATGTCGAAGCCGTCGAGCTCGATGTCAGAGATGTCGCGGTCCCGGGCGACTTCGAGGAGCCAGGCGCCGTGAAAGCAGTGTTCAGCGGCGCCGCTTGTAATCACAGTCATAGTAACTCACCCATTGCCGCACGCGATGTTTGCTATGCGAAGGGGCTTCGGCGTTTTGTCATCGATATTAGGGTGCAGTACATAGCCCAGTTGGTAATCCCATACCCAGTGTTGAAGGTGGATTCTGCCGCGACCGTCAATTCCACGACCGAGTTCGAGCTTTCAAAGGTTGAGATGCTTAGCTGAAGTCTGAAAGTCTTGCTCCTCCAGCGTCCTCCCACTTGCCAACAGTGGCATCAATTTGCCGGATAGGCGATGCTTTCCGTGCAGAAACACTAGAGTACGTTAGGTTAGAGAGTTTGCAGCTATCTGTGGATGGAAACGAAAGTGGGAGGTGACGGTGGGCGTGGATCTGTTGAGCCTGCGTTGGTAAGACAGGAACTGGTTGAGCGTGTGCATAGTCTACATGTCCTTGAAAGGGGAACACTTCCCATCGTGGGTCGGAAGCGGTTGCTTACGAAAGCCTTGCTATAGCTCGAGGAGGGAGCTAATGCGTCAGAATGCAAAGCTGCACCACGCCATTTACCTGCGCAGCTATTCGCATGGAGAAACCACAATCGGCATTCCATCACTCCCGGAACACTCCACCCCTACCATTGCCAATCCCCTAACATTCCTTGAATACCCTCTCAAACCTCCTCTCTCGGCTCAATGGCCCTTGGCCTCTGCACCACATCCAGATGCGCACTCATCTTCGTCAACAAAACATCATTCCCGTATCTACTTGGCTGCTTCTGGCCAATGAACAAGAAGTTCAGCGGAAAGCCGTAGTCGAACGGGTAGGCTTCTTCAATGGCCTCGATCTCCTGTGCTGAGAGCTTGATGCTCAGCGCCGCGATGTTACCCTGCAATTGCTCGACTTTACGCCCGCCGACGATAGGAAAGACGTTAGGGGTTTTTTGCATACAGTAGGCGAGGCTAACGTCCAGGTTAGCACGTTCGGGTTCCAACGTTGACGTTGTCCTCGTGAAGAGGGACGGAGGTGAAACGTACGCGATACTCGTCATTACCCTCCCTTTTCCCTTTGCAATTCTTTCCAATACCTTGCTGACCGCCATCTCCGCATCCGTCGCCGGCATGAAAGCTTTCCGGCCCTCCTCCTTCCGCATCTGCTCCTCGGTCTTGAAGTGCCCGCCGCCCAGGACGCCCCAAGGCGCAATGCCCATCCCTTCTGCCTCGCACATGGGGATAATATCGCGCTCGAAGTCACGCAAAGCTGCGCTCCAGCGGCCCTGGTAGACGACGAAGGGGCGCAGCCCGTGATCGCGGGCGTATTGGTTTGCCTTGCTGACAAGCCATGCGGGCGTGTCGGAGATGCCGAGGTAGAGGACTTTGCCGCGGTCGGCAAGGGAGTTCAGGGAGGTCATGATCTCGGGGACGGAGGTGGTGAAGTCCCACCAGTGGAGATAAAGCTGCGGGTTTGGTTAGTCCGGCACTTGTTCTGAGGCCGGAGATTGGGAGGATGCTGGATTCACAATATCGATGTAACTCGTCCTCAGTTTCTTAAGGCTGGCCTCGACGCTGACGTGCAGGGATTTGGTGTTGTTGCCGGCGTAGTTACTCTGGACCGCCCCGGCATTCGCGCCTATATACCCTGTAGTGTACTACCAGACACCGGATCAGCTCCACTCCATCTCCAACGTAGTGGAACAAACCTTCGTAGCGAGAACAATCTCATTCCTGACACCCCTCCGCTCCATCCACTCCCCAATCCACATCTCGCTCTCTTCAGCCTGGTAGTTGTTCGCCGTATCAATAAAATTCCCTCCGCTCTCGTAATAATAGTCAAGAATCTTAAAGGTGGTTTCCTTATTGCAGGAGCCCATGAAGCTCTGCCAGGCGTCACCGAAGTTCATGCCGCCCAGACAGAGCGGGGAGACGCGCACGCCAGCGCTAGGGGAAAGGATGCGGTGGTAGCCGAGAGGGGTTTTGGGAAGGGGCGCTGGAGCGGCCATTGTTGCTTCAAGCGCTTCTCAAGTCTTTGAGCAGAGATGCGGTGGTTGAGCTTTACGGGAGTGGTAAGAAGTTGTTAAGAGAAGTAGCTGTAGAGGCAAATATCGAGATGCAATCCACTTACTTATAATGCCCATCCCAATCCACTTCCCACCCAGCCCCGGGCAACAGACCCAACGCACAGTCTAGATTCACAGTTCAAGCAGCACAAATTCTCTTGCCAAGATTACAAATCTACCCGTCGCGTCTCCCATCAGAGGAAGCATAGCCTACAACGACCCTCACCCCACCCACGTCTTCCCCAAACTAGACAACCCAGCCCAAAGACCCACGTTCCCCGTCCACCAGCCTGGCATGGCTGACTATCTCGGCATGAGCTCTCTCGCATCCGCCTGCGTACGAGCATAATGTGCTATACAGTTGAATATGGAGCAGTGGACATCCGTAGTCGAACATGGGAGATAGAGTTATGCAGTTCGAAAGCGGTTAATGAAGCGGACGCTGAGTCAGGAATGCGGCCGTGGATGATGAATTCAGTTGGGAGGAGGCGGGGTCGGGCGGCCGCTTGAATTCATTACGAGCTGCGCAAGCGGCGGCAAGTTGCTGATGTCAGGAATGGGTTTAGCATAGGAGCACAATGAATACCAACGCAAGAATCGCGTGGCCTGGACAGCCTCGGATGCCTTGCGCTGGCGTATCCATTTGACAGGCCTCGCATCACAAGAAACCTCGAAGTCAAGAGCTGACAATCGAATTGTCCACACCCCTTGTATCTACCGAGTGAGTGGATATCCATTTAGATAAATACGCTTTCTACGAACGCAGTAAGGGACAAGCTGCACTAGGCTGCCATACGTGAGCCACGATTTTTCATGAACACGGCCTTTTTGAACGGAAAGAAACGCAGCGGTGTCAGGAAATAGCGCGCCCGCCGTGCTTCAGACTGTGTCGCCTCTCCAGAATGCATCCCCTCTAAGCAGTGCGTCCCCGGTCCGGAGTACGTCACGCCTGAGACTACGCCACCGCCTGAGACTGCGCCGCCGCTTGATCAATCTAATCAGAAGGTGTGGCAACCAGATCCTGATTTAAAGAATTGCAATCCCATGTGCTTCTGCTGAAGACGCCTGCTGAAGACGCCTGCTCCCTTGCCCATCGTGTCTCGCGCAGTTGAGAATGGTACGCTTTCATGGTCATGACAAACATAAAAGCGTGTAAGCTGTTGTTCAAACGGCGAGCTCGGCAAGCCTGTTCTCCACAAGAACAATTCAAACGACACTTATCCTCCATGAGCTCTGCTGCTAGAGTAGATTGGGTCGTTACGACCGTGCTCGTTGCCATATTTTGCACGGTGCGAACTCGCTAATACCATGGACTTATCAAGATCCCGCGGCCCTTTCTGGCCTTAGTGGCCTATCACTATGAATCGAACGTAGACCCTTCTAGACGGAGAGCGATGAGCAAAGCAAGAGACCTTGATATGATTGAAGTTGGCTGAATGGATGGATGGAGTAATGGAGATTCTTCCGCCCGGCTACCTACGCCTAAAGGGCTCTATAATCTTGATGCCCCACTTCATCCGCAATCTCATTTTCAAGCCTTTAATTCTCTTAGTCGAATTAGTCCTCTATTTGCCGTCATAATTGGCGAATCCTTGTGATTGTGAGTCGGCAGGCTCTCTTGAAGTCGCTTCTCCAACTGTTCATCGTCCCATCTTCGGCCAATGTAGCCGGTCCTGTTGCTGGCACGAGGGTGCGTATGGAGCTTAGGCTGGTCAGTAGGTTGAGGTCGTTGTGTTGTTACGGCTTCGACTGTCTGCAGTCCCCATCTCCGTGTCAAGGCGACTGGTGGATACCGCGCATCTGGTCACGGTTCGGACTGCATCCCTGTTGGGTGTCCATTGTTCTGTTTCTGTAAACCCTTTCCCTACCAGGTAGAATGAGAAATTGCTCCGAGCTGTGTCGGTCTGGTTAAGGGTCTTCGCCAGATGGCGATCTCAATTCGTGCAGCGGAAGAGTCAGTGTTCCACGCTTTCTCTTGCATCGCCGCAAGCGCATTGGTCACTTTCAGTCGCACCGACTCGGTGGAGACACCCGTTTGGTCTGGCCATGCCTGTCTGCAGCTGCGCAAGGAAGTCTGACTGTCTTCGGCTTAGCGAGTCACATATACGAGGCCCGGGCAAGGCCTGGTCTGGCCTCCGCGTGTATCCCCCAACGCTCAAATCGAGCCCACGCGACGTCTGTGTTGCGGTCCGACGCACGCTGATCATCGTCGACTCGAACGCACATCGCCTGCTGTCCTAGTGCGAACTCGACCGAAGCCAAAGCCCGGATAAGTATCATATGATTGTTCCAGCCTTCGAGCGACCGAACGCCCGCATCGACTGGCCAAGAGTATCCTGGCCTGACTGCTGTTGCGGCCGGCCACGGCAATGTAGGGATTCTGTTCGATTGGTGGGCCGAGGTACGGAAGACGTGAGGCGATCCTCATCGAACCGGCCACATATGTTGTCGTCGATTGCTCCTCCCATCCCCACCATGCCATGTTTCCCCGTCGAACTTGTTGCAAGGCAGATACCGCCCATTTTTTTGGCTTTCTCCAGTGCCCGTCGAAGCTCATTCGGACAGGAATGCTCCCTTTCGTACGCCCTGGCATTGCATAAGGCGGAAACAACCCATGGATTACTGACCCGTTACCGAACAATCCCCATTATCAACATCAGGTTGAGACCCTAAGCCAGATATCCAGCTTGGATATCCCACCAACAAGGTCCGACTGGTCGGGTGCTCAATCTAACGTCGTTGATCATCCAGTGGCTCGCCCCTATATGCAACCATCGAGAGGGAACACTTTCCCCTTCCTCGTGGTCGAGGGTAAATCTGAAGCGGCTCGAGGGACGCTATACGTAGCAGAGAATCAAGTTACCAGTAGCGGTTCCCATTCCGTCAACGCTCTACTGTGGCTTCTTCAACAGTCTGATAGCTTCGACAGTCCGTGATGCACGGATACGATCTCCTCTACCATTGCCATGTCTCATAGAGAAGCCATATTGCACGTACACTGGTACTCAGAAGCGGCATGTCATTCTTAACTCAAGGTACTCTCTATTCTATTACCATAATAAAGGCCCTCCTATATTATAGATATTTACTTGCCGAACCTTTAGGTTTCTGGGCGAAGTCTTATATAGACAGGCTCTCATCTATACGAGTTCTACATATATAGGTACCTCGTAGGCGGAGAAAAAGAGAGCGTTAGAAAGAGGCGGTTACTCCCTTCGAGTGGCGTATACTAGGGTCCTATTTTAGCGGCAACCCTAAGGAAAAGACGCCGTCTTGCTCGCTATGATCATGTATCGACCAGAGGCGAAACGGTCAAAGGGCCGTTTTGACTGCTAGTATGTTGCTCTGCCTATTCCTCCGCTTCTAATTGTCAGATAACGATCTACGAACGTCTGAAACTCGAGCTTCTGCACTTTCCCGGTCGTATTGAGTGGGAAGGCATCCAGGCCCAGTTGCTGCAGCGAGGCGACGCCAGCAAGATGGTAATCCTTACCGAACAGATCGAGCACACATTTCCTGATCTGCCTATCGTCCTTGCCGTTGAAGTCTGCGACAACGGCGAATGGTCCCTGACCAATAATAGGTGAAGCAACGGCGACGACAGCAACCTAAGTCTAGACTGTCAGCCAAGCATTTCACTTGTCAACTGACCGGCGAGCCGACAAACTTCCCGACGCTACTTTCGAGCGCGGCTGGTGTGATGGGCATACCTGCTCGTCTATCGGGCGATGAGAGGCGGTAGTCAGCGTGTGTACCACCGTGGCAATCTCAGCCGCGCAAAGGCTCACGTACTTGATGACGTCCTTGCTCCTGCCGAGGATATAAATGACTCCTTCCTGATTGATTAGTCCCAGATCTCCCGTCTTGAACCAGCGGCCAAATGCGTCTTCATAGAAGCTATCCTCATGGCAGTTGCCGAGATAGTGGCGAGTGATGGACTCGTTGCAGGCATGTAGCTCACCAGCCTCGTTTCTCGTGGCCACAGTACCGGCGTCTGTGTTCCAGATACGCACCCGAGCTCCCTTCGCAACCATACCGAGAGGAGAGATCTCTCCAGAATACGGCAGGTCTGAAACAGACGTTTTGAAGAAGTTCCATTCGAAGAGGCCACCACCTTCCGTCATGCCATGCGCCGGCATCACCGTGGCGCCTGGGAAGACCGCGGACATCTTGAGCAACAGATCGCGAGTGATCATGTCGCCGCCGGTCAGAATGTCGCTCACTGAACCTATGTTGCTCGCGTTGAAGTTTGGGTGCGCGGCCACAGCATGAAATTGTGCCGGGGCGAAGAACATAGTCGTGATGCCGTGTTTCTCCACAGCCTCTAATGTCCTCTCTGGGTCGAAGACCGTGCTGGGCATCACCAACGTGGCACCAACTTTCCACGCTGATATGGCGATAGTAGGTGCGATGATGCGGAAGTTTGCGGGTGGACAGAGGATGCGTGACGAGGGTCCCCAGTGTGCGCCCCACTGCTGTATATCACACACTTGCGCGAGGCCACAATCTCGCTGAGGAAATCCCTTTGGGGTACCGGTAGAAGTACCTGAAGTGAACATGACCAATGCGACGCGATCTGCGTCCTCTTTCCTCGCCTCATTTGACAATCTCTGCATATCAATTTGATATTCCTGACCCTCGGAGGCAAGAGCCTGTATCGACGTCCAGCCTTCACATGGTTCCAATCCGTCATCGAGCACCAGGCTTAACTTCGGTAAGAAGGTCCTGGAGTGTTTTGGCATCAAGCATAGATTTGATCTGGACCCGCCACACACGGAAGTCCTCCTGGCCTTTTAGTTTCGGAGTGGAGACAGCTTTGATGATATCGTCTGCCATGGTCACAATCCTAATCACGACGATGACTAAAGCTAACGGCTCACTACTCGAAAAGCTCGATTATTCGTCTCAACGGTCCGCCGAAGCGATGCTAACACACTCCCTAGTAGGTCGTTGCCAGCTCCCGTACTTCGACTATGCTGCTTATTAGTGCTCTAGCAGCCAACCTGCTATGGGAGCCTGCTCGTAACCCAGAAGGCATTCTCAGCGTGTCATTTTCTCCGCCTTTGCCTCCTTTCGCAGCTTCGTTGGAAGCGCAGGAGGCAGTCAATGCTTCGCCTCCGTGTGCGGTGTGGCGACTTGTCATAGCAGCCTGCCCGGTAATACCGATCAAGGCTCTCAGCGTATCACTGCTCCACCTTTCCGAACATCTCCATAGCCGGAAAGCTTGAGGGTTTCGCAGCAGACGTTCGTAGAGGTTTATTTACTACGCAGCTGTTATGCAGACACGTAAGCTCGAGAGACGTTTGTCATTTTTCAAAGCTTCGCCTCCCCGGATCCATGACAGGCATAAGCTCTCCGTGCTGAAGATAGCACATAATCTCAGCGCATCAAGGCTACGGCTTCTCGAGCTCCGCCAAGGTGGAGCTGCGTCGCGTGACATATGAATGCGCGCCTCACGTTGAGAGTACACTCATATACGCATAAAGCTGCTCCCCCCGAAGACTTTGGCAAGCTTCCCACAACACCTCTCCTGCTTAGCTCTTCACGGATCTTCCTGGTGCTGTCTTCATTATCTGCCTGTCCACCGTTCAACTCCTCTGCTGCCGATCCCGGTACCAGTAGCACCCAAACCGCCAGTCCAGTCTACTAGCCATGTCAGCTTCTAGGCCTCCCCTAAGAGACGACCCGTGTCGTCAGTTCGAAGTCGGCGAGCTCTCGTCAGCTATCGCGAACCTGATGGAAGAGATTGCGGTTTAAAAATTCGATGGGTGCCTTGCCTCATAGACGAAACGGAGCTGCAACGTTTTGGGCAGGATATAGAAGACAGAGTATGTGTTGGATACGGGCGTACTCCGTAGTACGTCAACACTAATTTGAAAGGCAACACTGCAATTGATAGTTCCGGGTCACCAGAGTAATGCGTGCCAATGACATTACTGCTACTGGGGATCTCGTGTCACATAGGCAGTACGATAACCCCCGTGCAGCGCCTGCGGCTGCCCGAGCTCGGAACCAGTTTAAGTCGAGCGGATGCATACTCCATTCATTGCCACCTTCTGCGGCATAACTGTGTGGCTACCTATATAGCCCCACACATACTGACTACTTGTCAATGCTAGTGCGAAGGTAGCACTAGGGTTTCACATGCAGGGACGCGTGAGTCACGCCTGTTCACGTGACACTCTCCATTGCGTACGATTCATTCTCACCTATGAACTTGCTTCCACACTGTTTTCTCGCTCTCGCGTAGTTGCGGAATCTGGCCGGCTGTCCGCATGGATAGTTGTTGCCTCGTTGATAGCAGCTTCCTGGACTGTTTCGCTTTGTCTCCATTTCTCATTTAGACTCGACTGTGTCTGCTGTGCCGCTTGTCTGTGCCTTTGTTGCTCGAGCAAAGTCAGCTGGACCTCGTAATCCCGGCTAGCCGGTAGCCCGGTCGGTCGTGGCCGACATTTGTCTCTAAGGCAGCGGTGGCCATGGTTGCAAAAGGGGTATATCATGCTCTCTTGTTCCTCCATAAACTCTTGGTAGGAGCGGATACCAGGGGTGTCCGTAACATCTTCATGTGGAACCCTTTTGGCGCCATAACTCTCACAATAGCAGCCGTCCTTCGAACAGATCCAGCAAGCGGGCTTGGCCATGTCGCAGTGCTTCTTGCGGCGAAAGCATGTATTGCAAGCGTCATTCGTCATCTCCGATATAGCCCCCTGGTAGCCTTGACACATCTGGCCTGCGATTGGCAAGACATCAATACTCTTGCCCCCCTCCTGCGTCCTGCGGACGTCATCCTCACTTATACCCATCAGATCGGCAAGGGGCCGAGCTTGGAGGTTCTCCATCCATTAGCGACGAAAATGCCGGCTGGCTTTGAGTAGCATACCTCCGCGAATTTCTCGCGCGCGGCGGAAACTTCTTCGGCGTTGTCCAGAATCAGGAGTGCCTTATCATTGAACTTCGTTGCCGGAGATGGGTCCGATTCGGCGATATGCCGATTTGCAACTTGCCTTTCGAGGCTCTTCCGTGCGGTCTCATCGGGTTTCCCTCAGAAATGGCATCGTGCATGTCATTGCGGAAAACAGCTGAGTTCAATAAGTGTCAGTCGGACGGAGCAGGCGTTTCAATGAAAGAGTGTGAAAAAAGATGTAGATGTCGAGCCGGCTAAGCAATTCAACGCTAGTACGCAGCAGTGCCGAGGAAAGATCCTCGGGTCTACAAACTCCGGTGGCTGAGCTAGGATTGTCCACTTATGTAGCAGAGCTGCTGTCTGGGCGGTAGTGACCCTTCTAGAAAACCCACGATCAAGAACAACAACATCTTTGCACAGGACCATAGATGTCCTAGTATATACCACGAGGATCGCAAAGGAGAGACAGAGTCGATGTGGTCATTCTGGAGACCCGGATGGGAGAGGAGACCCTTCTCCGACCACGACCGGGGTTGCTTGGCTCGCTGGGGCACGAACCTTACAGCCTAGGATGTATGCCACGGATGGAAGCACCGCGGCGTTCTGGACTTTCCATGATTATACCCACTGCAACTAATTGGCTTCGGACAGCGATTTCGGACGGCAAAGACCTAGACTGCGGTTGCTAACGCCGGTGCCAAGCCGCCGAGGTTGAGCAGCAGCCAACCTGGCGATAAAAGGAGGCCCACGAGCGTATAAGACACTGCTTCACGTACATCTAGCAGTACTCCATCATCCCCTTTACGGATTGCCACCGACGAACAAGATCGATAATGGGGAGTGTAAAACAACCCGATTGCGCTTCAAGGTTACGCCGTGGAGAGTACACTGGTCGTCGTGGTGTCAATGACACCACAAGTCACGGTACATTGTCGATTCCGCATTTCGGCACACTACGGTCGTAACGTGATACAGGCACCTCATCCTAATCATAATACAACCACGTAAGAGCGTGGTGCTGACAAATCGCACCGTGTCTTCACATCTCGGCGCTGAGAACAGGATTTCTCCCGAGAAACGATCATGTTTGTGTTAGTTATGAATATGTCAAGCAAAAGACAGAACCACTTGGAATCGCTAGTCTTGTGCGACCTCAGTGTGCTTAGAAATCGTACTTCGGGACTGGTCCGTGCGGTACGCTTAATAGTGCAGCCTGCACATCCGGAATTATGAATCAAGTATATATGCATCTCTTTCGCACAGAGATCTATTGGGAGACTCACTGCACTACCGCTACTTCTTACCCACCCGATCCATCAAGGTCATTGTCTTTTCACATCAGCACATCAAGATGCGGGAGCTTCTCGTACATCGTGGACCAAAGACTGTGACTGTCGATTCGCCGATTCCATTACCAGCCCCAGGGCAAGTTACCATCAAAGTACATGTCGTCGCTGCAAACCCTAAGGACTGGAAAATGTCGGAGTGGTTTGAAGAAAGGGCTATTAATGAAGGCGAGGACATGGCTGGAACCATCTACGCGATTGGAGAAGGAGTCGTCGGATTTTCGGTAATGCTGCATATGAAAAGACCGTTGGGCTTCCTTGGGTCGCTGATCGATGAGTTACACAGGTTGGAGATCGAGTTGCCGCCCTGCATGACAACACATCCCCGCATGGCGCGTACGCCGAATACGCCATAGCCTGGGCGTACACGACATTTCACATCAACTCAAACATCTCTTTTGAAGGTAGAGTCACGCCCTCTGGCGCACTGGTGGTCCAGAAGCCAAGCGTCTAATACTTTCAAAGAAGCGAGCACTGTGCCACTTGCTGCCACAGCTGCGGCCTGGGCCCTCTATCGGGACCTCGCACTCCAAGCTCCGTGGAATCCAATGCCACAATTACAGAAAATGCCATTAATAATCAATGGAGGTTCCACAGCTGTTGGAGCGTTCGCCATCAAACTCGCCGTGCTTTCGAATGTCCACCCAATCATCGCCATCGCAGGCTCCGGAGTATCTTACGTCAGTACGCTACTGGATCATGAATCGGGAGACGTATGCGTTGACTATCGTCATGGCGCGGAAAATACGCTGCAAAGTGTTCGCACTGCTCTAGCTGGTTTTGAGGCACGCCATGCTGTTGAAGCCGTTGGCGACGCATCAGGTCTCACCTTGCTGCAGCAACTTGTAGCGCAGGACGGGACAATTTCAATGTCACTTCCCGTGGGGAAATCCAGTAGCATCGAGTTGAAAAAGAAGGCACGCACGCTCTTGATGTCCTCTGTATCTGTCCACGAGACGATGGCACCATCCCCCCCGGGGGAAAAGTGTTTGGATTTATTCTAAGCCAATGCTTCGGATACGCCATGTGCAATGGCATGTTGAAAGGTCATCCATACCGGGTGGTGCCTGGCGGTCTAAGCGGCGTTCAGGAGGCGTTGGAAGATCTGAAAAAGGGCATGGCAAGCGCTATGAAGTTTGTAATGAGAGTGGATGAACATATCGGCCTGACATAGGTTTTTAGAACATGCAGTTGCAGCCGGTAAGAAAGCCGAAAACTTTGTGTGAGTAACTCAAAATGCTTTCAGTTAGTATCAAAGACGGTTTGGATACTGGACTTTGAACTTCCTACTAGCTCCTGCTTCTCCGAAGGCCTCGTAGACCTCCTTCTTCGCACCGCGGCGTAGCACTCGTCAATGCACGGCTTCTCGCGCCTCTTGTCAAGCCGCCTCGGCCTTACGGGCCCTACTGCAGCTGTTGCTCACTCTTCGGATGAGCTTGATTAACCTATACATAAGTTCAAGGTTATCGTCCACTATCTAGCCTCTGAAGAGTGCCACGAGGCTTTCCTTGCCAACCGCGCAATTTCACAACCGCCTTGAACGCCAGCTTCCAGCTTTATTAACGTGGTTCCACCCTAAGCGAGCCACTTTGCTAAGCGAACCACGAACCTCCGATTCCGCATGAACCGGTCGAGATCGAAGCTGACGGCCCGAAGCCCGCTTCGGCCGCCGACGCCGCCGCTGGTGCGGAATTAGAAGCCGGAGCGGGTACGGAGCGGCAAATCGGCAGCCCCAAGAAGACGGTTGGCAGGCCGGAAAGATGCGACAGGAAGAGATGATGATATCCCGCCAACTGCGTTGAACTTTGCGGCTGTGTCAGCGGCCGAGCTCAAAAGAAACGCAGAAGAAAGCGTGAACGGCCAGTTGACTGCACGGACACAAAATGGTCAAACAGCTAAGAGAAGGCCAGGAGGAGATGACGGGGATTCGGGAAGGTATAAAGGAGATCTCAAAGCTCAGGCCAAACGTATGAACAGGCTGGAAGGCAATCAATAGCGAGAATGTACGCAAGCCTAGCTACGGCGTAGCTGCGGCAGGCCACCAGGCTGAGGCAAGCGATGCAAGCAAGCAAGCACACGCTGACCGAGGCAGAACGTTGCCGACGAAGAAAATCAGCCCGCTCGTACAAGACCAGCGAGCTGTATGTATTGGCGCAGGGCACTGCGTGGGCGAACAGATCAATTGTACGAAGGTAAAGCAGGACCTCTGGGCTGGTCCGAAGGTCAACAAGGTGACCGAGAACTTGATGATACACTGCCTGCGTCGGGGCCCGGGGACAGGAGAAGCGACCGAAGTGTAGACGCAAGAGTGCAATCGGCTAGACGAGCATGAGAGATCCACAAGCGCCGAGCTGGACGATCTTTGCGAGTCATAGAGCAAGATGTCGTTAATGAAGACATGCACGAAGAAGAAGAGAATGACCTGCTGATGCAGTATCGACGCTTGACCGCACGCGAAAGGCCGATTTCGATAGAGGTTTAGCCGCCTACTTGACAGACCACGTGGCGATGCTTAGCGCTTTGAGCCAAGCGGTGTCAGACGCATACCAGAAACAACCAACATTTCTAGGGTCTGGATCAGTTCTTGAACCCTGCCGTGATGTCAATGCGCCAGGTTGGGTTTCAAAACCTCATGCTTCCGCGGCAGGTGTGCAATCTCTTGACATCGAACTATCGGCAATCTCCATATCAAATTTCCGACATGCAGGGAGGCATGAGGTCGAATGTGCATGGCTGATCAATGTCGATAGCGACGCCGCACCAGCTGCCCCCATACCAACAGCAGCACTCGCAGTCGGCGCCAGACAAGCTCACTAAACGCGGGGAAGATGGACGAAAGGCGCATGTCGTTGCCAGTCATCAATATGGTATCGGATACTCCATAATCGCAGGTCGCTGGGCAAAAGGGTGATTGGCCGAACCACGTATCGCCAGTCATCTCCCGCAATGCGCCGTCGCGGATCTCTCGATGCCTTATGGTTTCTTTGAGCCGCTGAGTGGCCGACAGTCATCACAACAAGCGCCAACGCCACCTCAGCAGGAGCCACAGCAGCCGTAGCGCCCGCACCCTTTCCAATTCTCTTTCAATGCTGGGTCAATGTTTAACCAGGACATTTCCAGCCTGTTCGCAAATTGTTTCTCGGCCACGTTTCCCAACGGAGTCACAGCAGATGATTGCCGACTCGCCAATGGACATAAGCGACCCTACGGCTACCATGATAATGCAGACCCGTCAGTAGCACCGCTTTTCGTACTACTACCATCCCACTGGCAAGCCTAAAAGCGCCACAGGTGAAAGCCAACAGAGCTACTTCGAAGGTCTGAACCACACGCTCTTGTCTGGCACGCTGAACACCAGCATCGGCAGCATCGGACACGGTGGCATCCGTATAACAACACACTCAGTTTAAGACAGAGCTGCAGAGGTACAGCGCGACGGGCTTCGAATTCGGCTTCGACAATAAGTTCGGCTTCGACCCGCTCAAGGCACCCAGCTGCGGTGCGAGCAGTAGCGCCCACGTTACTCCGGCGGTACACGACAACTGGCAGAGCCTTCTCGCCTGTGATGCAGACCGCGACGCGTTCGGCGACCGACAAGCTACATCAGGTATGAATACGGAATTGAGAATAGTCCCAACAGGCCTGCAGCCTGCCTAAGCGGCGATGGATTTATGGCCTCGTGCATGGCGATGATACTCAAGATCCCTGCGGACGAATCATGTAATTGATGATATTGAGCTTCATCTTCAGCGAGAGTAATGCCAAATGCTCAAATACTTTGTTTGGGTACCCGCCTTCTCCCGCTGGCTTTCTCGGCACAGCCGTCCAAAAGTCCTTTCGACCAAGTATGTCTTTCGGCTTCATCTAGCAGAGCTCGCATGAAAGCATTCGAGTCCATGGCCTGATAGCAGTCGGAGGTTTGCTCCGCGTGCCGAAGAACCATCTTCGTCTATATCTTCATGGACCGGGTATAATCCTTACGTACGTAGACGCCAAGCAAACAGCTGCGACCGAAAGTGACTAATCTGGACCAGCTGCTCAGGATTTTGTGAGGCAAGAAACTTATCAGCAGTTCGCATCGCCGTTACAGGTAGGTATACGGCTGTTATTGCGATCGGATCACGGCCGTTGTCGCGAAAGAACGTACGGCTTTTCCGCGAGAAGTTCTAATATGAAGTTGAAACCTCTCGCTCTGCCACTTCTGTACCTAACCGAAGACTTCTGTTATTTGGTCTAACTCCTCGCAGTGTGCGGCCCAAGAATTTTGACATGCGTCTTCGACATCTTCCTCGTGTCCATCGGCTCGCTGTCTGCTTTAGCTGTCTCGATCCCCACGGTCCTCCCCCTAAGCTCTGACGACTCGACCCACTTCGAGATCCTTCGAATACTGGCTGACGCTCCTTATGGTGGCTCAGATAGTAGTGAGGGTCTTACTGCGGCGAATTAACATTAAGCCCGGCAACTTCACAATCTTCAGCTCAGCTTTTTCCGCCCTCGCCAGTCGATTCCGCTCTCGCGTTGATGGGATGAACGGCACCAGATACGCCTTCAGTGTACGACACGCCCTGTTTGCTGCATTCAATTACTATCGCGCCGCCGATTTCTTCCTTCATGGCAACTGGTCGGATCCTGAGATCAGCGGGTTATGGGTAGAGCAGACAACTTGTTTCGATGCCGCCCTTTCCTTGCTTACCGATCCTGGCAAGCGTTTGACATCAAAAGGAGACGGCTTCGAATTCCCGCAATCTTCTACGCTGTTGATCCTCTGGGAGGCGAGGAGAAGCGGCCCACCTTGACAGTAGGCAACGGCTACGACGGCTGCCAGGAAGAGATGGTGCATGTCATCGGTTTTGCGGCGTTGGAGCGAGGGTGGAGTGTCATTACGTACGAAGGGCCAGGCCAGCCGACAGTTTGCCGGAACCAAAATCTCGGCTTCGGGACCGAGTGGGAGAAGGTCGTCACTCCTGTGGTTGACGATCCAAGTCTCGATGTGCCACTTGACGAAATTGATTCGCAGATGATCGAATGTGCGCGATCTGATCATGATAGGGTGGGGCGGAGGAGGGCGATGCGGAAAAATTCAACGGGATGGAGTGTGTCCAGAGAGGTCGGCGAAACACCTTGCAGCACACTTATACTCCGACGCGTTCAATCGAGAGCAGCAAAGCTCCAATGGCCAGAATGTGCAGATCACGCCCGCCGAAAAATGTTCCGAGTCTGTTGGCGCCATCAACCACCCTAGAGATCCTGGGGAAGTGGGAGTAAGCTGCGGAAACGCGTTTGCACTCGCAGCTAGCGGGGGCTAATGCCCTGCTCCTGCTGGTATTCGTCTTCTGCTCTGCCATCACTCCAGGTACGCTTCCACGCGTACCAATTGGACCGATATTTAAGAGGGCGCCTTGTGGAAGTACAGAAGTCGGATCTCGCTTCCCACATCATCTTTTGCGTCACACCATCTGTTGCGTCTCACCGATGTTGATGTTGCCCGCAATAGTGGACCCACCGGACCAACATTGATGCAGCTTGCATGTTCGCCGCCCATGGCTTTCGTCCATATATCGAGAGAAGGACGAGGCCATAAAGGAAATAGTATAAGAAGCCTGCTAATTTGGCTCAAGGTCCGTATAACTCGGTCGGATCCTGTGGTTTATCCCCGAACGTTAGGTCCTTGAGCATATTACAAAGCCGCAGATCTCCCCTCTTCTGCGTTGAAGTTCCCGGATCCAGGTCCTGTAATTGACACCAGCCTTTGTTCCTCTTTCACGGCCACAATGTCTCAACCAACGTTCAAGGACTCCTTCACTAGAAAATACAGAAAGGGTCCCTACTCTCGCATCTCCCCGACGCAACCTACACTCTCCGCAAGCGGTAAAACGGTCCTCATAACCGCGGGTCACACCGGTATCGGATTCGCCATTGCATCCAACTTCGCTGTCGCCGGCGCAGCGCACCTGATAATTGTTGGACGCCGTCAGAACATGCTCGAAAAGGCTAGCAAAGACCTCTCCAGAGCGCACCCTGCGACGAAGTTGCACATCTTCGCAGCTTCGATCGTCGACGAAGCCGCAATTTCTGCCGTTTTCCAGAAGATCAGACAATGCATCGCGGAACCAGATGTCCTCGTGACCAGCGCAGCATACTTCCCCAGTTCGACCAACGTGCTTGAGACGCCAATGCAACAGATGTGGGCATCTTTCGAGACAAACGTGAAGGGTAACTTGCATTTGGTGCAGGAGCTCTTAAACGCGTCGAGGCCTAGCAGTGTCTCCCCTACCAATCAGAGTCCGAAGAGAGACAAAATCATCCTCGACGTGAGCTCGGCAGCTACGCACGTCTTTGTGCGGAAAAGCGGCGTTTACTCCGCATCCAAACTGGCCTTTACCCGCATCTTGGCAACCGCCCAGAACGAGTCTTCGTCCCTGTCTCAGTACTTCAATCTACGCATCCACTCATTCCACCCTGGCATTGTCCTGACACAGATTGGGCGCGACAACGGCCACGACGTAGACACCATGCCGTGGGACGACGTACAGCTGCCCGGCCAGTTCGCGGTTTGGCTTGCAAGTCCCGAGGCTGAGTTCTTGAAGGGCAGATTTGTCTGGGCGAATTGGGACGTTGACGAGTTGTTGGACGGGAAGGAGCGGATATTGAAAGAAAATTTGTTGAAGATTGGACTTGTCGGGAAAGCGGAGTGGGCAATTGCGTTGAGGCGTAACACGTGGAAGCTGTAACTGTGTTCTCTCGGATGATCAACCCAGAATATTGTACTATGGGTAACAAAGTCCGGCTCTGTACCTGTGGCACTTTTATTGCAATATAGAACATCCTGGTCGTTTGAGATTCCAGTTCTTCCAAACTTGGCACGTTACAGTAGCCCGTGGAAACAAAAGGAAACCCACAGTAGCCGATGCCTACTTATTGCGAGAACAAAACTGAACACGAGTAACGTCACGCCGCAGAGTAGAGCGCTGGACAGTCTGGCCTGTTCTGTCAGGTCGCATAATAACATGCTATGCGGCTTCGGCGCAGAAGGGCCAGGACGGGCCAGAACGGTTCCAGCAATATCGGTAGCAGGATCTAGGTGAAGAGCTTGGAGGACGAAGAGTAGAAGACAGAGTATAGTAGGCACAAATACGTGATTTCTTCAATCAGCATACGTTACTAACACTAATTGAGGGAGTGCGTTCAAGCACGTATAAGCAGCCGCCTTTGTTACAGTTGAGAGCTAGTGGTGCTTATTAGTCCACCTGTACGACCGTGTATTAGGATTTTAACATCGTACAATGTTACGAGCGAATGCGGGGAGGGACAAGCTCCGAATGGCCTGAGCCATTCTTTGTCTCTTCCAATCTCTCTAGCAACGCAGGCAGCAACTTAGGCAGAGCTAGGTCCTTTAATGTACCGAGTCCACCTGTTGCCGTTGTCTACAGTTCTTGAAGTCCATCGCACGATCCAATACACAGCTCAATACACGATCAACAAGACCAACCACCAAAAACCCATACCAGGAAATGCCCGAACCCTTCTGCATCGCCAGCCAGATCCAGGCTCACACTTTGGCCGATTCGATCATATCGCGCCACCAAACCAACCATGCGATCCTCGGGGCCCCCGAATTAGTCCTCCTACGACAATTTTGCATCGATCCGTCCGTATCAAAAAGAGATGCGATACTGGCTGAGCACGCCATGGTGGACGAGCCGGGCGCGAGACCGGGTAAAAAAGCAGCAGAGAGCGAAGGCAGTTTGGTGGGGCTGATGATCGCGAGATATGGGACGCATGACCCAGCGTTGGAGGAGTGGGAGTGGCAGATGTTGAGGGAGTGGTTTGACGGGACCGTTCCTACTACTCAAGAGAGATAGGTGGGTGAACAGACGGCCGATCGAGGGGGCATCCACTCCCCAGGACGTCTACATCTGGCGCCGCCTCAAACCCTTTCGATGTGTCTACCCCTGCTGTGCTGTTAGGGCTTGTGGTGGCTGCTCAACTGTTTGCGTACTCCGATTTGACAGGCTCTGGCACGTGTACTACTTTGACGACATGAAGTTTGGAGCACATCGCGCAGTCGTTTCATCTAAACTCCTCTTAGGCCGCAATTCAAGTGCGTAGCCAGCAGAGCCGTAGCCGCATGAAAGTCATCACTGTTCGAAATCAACACTCCGCCAAATCTCTTCCAAACCCCCCAGTGTCTCCGTTAGCCCGTCAGATTTGCCTTTCAGGCGTCAACGCGCGCAGCGAGAATGGCATCCTCTACGTAACGTTCGATGAGCGGCTTCGTTACCTTCTACTGATTGGACCAGATGCCCGTACGCTTATTCGTTGACCTTGCTTACCAACCATGACTGACACTTGCTAATGGGTCGTGATTACCATCATCATTGTCGATCAACTTAGAACTCAAAATCCAGAGCATCCTATTGTAGACCCAAGCATCGCGCATCGGTTTCCAATAGAGACAGTGCAGCTCACACCGACTTTCCTAAGTAACCGCATTGGTGTTGCTACCCACATGTCAACGTTTGAGCTTCCCGGACTCGAAGCCGATCTTAGGGTGTACGCAATCTTATGTACTCCGTGTTTGTGATGACTGGACGCATCTGATCGAACCCATAAAATTTACAGCGCACCGGCTTGGGAACGTGCAACGTCTAAGGAGTGTATGGCGCGGAGAATGCAGCGTGGAGTGGTCCAAACGATTCTCAACCCCGCGGAAAAGCGGCGGACTCAGCAGCGCAGACCACTACATACGATATGACGGGGGATTGTATCACATTCCTTCTTGTAGAAACGGCAGCTTCCGGAGACTACCTCGAATGCCATTGACAACAAGGATGGGCGATATAGCGGAAGACGATTGTATACATATCTCAGAAGCCCTTTACTAGTTACACGTCATTTAAATGTACTCCCTGCAATATTGTCATCGGTTTTGTCCGCAAACATCTTCCTGTGCAGCATTCGCATTCAAAAGCTAAGCAGCGTGGTCCGCTCCTCGCACATGTCCACAGTCAGCCAGATCTCGGTCGATTGCCTAGCTGGCGAGGTGATCTATCCGTTTCCGTCCGACCTGACAGTCGAAGGGTTCCCGGTCCGTCGAGATGGTCTTCGCTGCGATTCTATTTAGTCAGGTGTTGTGCTCTGTAGAGAAACATATCAGAGTCAAGGCATACAAGATCACTACCACCTAAGCCATAGTTGAGTGAACGCGCGGAAGCGAGGCCGGCATGCTTTGCGCAAGCTGCTTCATACGACCAACAAGGTCTGGTCGACAGGTTTTGCTTGTCAGACCTTTTCTAAAACTTCGGAGCACCGTCACTGATCTTCAGGATAAGATTTCCGACTGTGACGACAGCGGAAGCAACGACGCTAACAGCACTCGTTTAGCCAGTCAACACAAAGGCCTTGAAACCTCTCTCTCAGGGATGCCGCCAAGGCACCCATCGTCGTCGAAGGCCTCGATGAGCACCGTTCCACCGTTGTGCTGTGGTTGTACAATTGCTTGCCACATCAAAAGTCTGCGTAATAATCGGGTCCGCTCCGCCACAGCATTCCCGCAAGCGGACAGTGAGCCAGTTCTCCACACCCGCCTGGACGCTATGCGGAACGTGCTGGAGATGGCACACAGATGGTGCTCGGACATATCGGATTGCATGTCGACCTGGCCTTGCCGGATCGCCCTCCACCGCTTTCACAGATTATTTGGCCACGCGATAGGGAAACCAAAGCCTTGGCTCCATCATCCGCGGAGTCTGAAGAGCTATTGACCCTCGCCTTACAGCTCCTAGCATATTCATATCCTACAACACAACTCAACTGTTACCACTTCGACCCCCTCTGTGAAACATGACCAATAGAGCGAGCCGTCTTTATTCTCTAGTCCGGCAAAGTTTCAGAGGATCCGTACGACCAATGGTGCGACTTGGGGTAACCGCCACTGGCACAGCCTTCATCGGAACGGGCAAGGCAGGTACACAAACCTGGTAGTGGAGAGGCAGTGGGTGCAAGTGAAACTCCCCTCGGCGCAGCATTTCTCGTTCCTCTTCGATTCGGCGCAAGAATCACGCGACGGCGAAATCGCTTAGTTGCAGAAGGATAGTATTGCATTTGGCAAATTTCGCCAATGTGCGACGAAGCGGTCAAATCTGTGATAATCCTTCGAGTATGCAGAACAGTTGGCGGGAGCCGAAGCCCCGCCCTGTCGCGGGAGATTGCAGGTGCTGTGAGTCAGTCGTTGGTGTTACAAGGGCTTTGGCCATCCATGGATGTACTGCTTCACTTGAGAGCGGGCATGCCGACCCTCAATGTCCCCGGTGCCTGCCCCCGAAGCCTCATTTGCGATACCTCACTACACGTACAGACGCTTTATCACGTCTTCAGCTGACCTTCCACGGTTGACTGCCGCCTGACATGTTCAACGCGTCAAGCATGGCGGAAGGATAAGTTTTTCCAACCGGGTGTGCTGCGAAGTTGGTGGCGCAGCTTGCTATAGCCTCGGTCCGCCTACTAGACCCAAGGTCGATGGCGGGGAGCGATAGCTGATATACTGCCGTAGGTGTCTTCACACTCTTATGTTGATCCGAGCTTTCACTCTGCGCGATACGTATATCTTCTGGCTGGTCCGGACCTAGCATTCTGACTGTCCTCTTGGAAAGCCAGACGAAATCCTGGTTCACACCACTAGCTTGTGGCGTTTCGAGATCACCAATAAGGAGGTCCGTCATGTGGACAAAATGTCGGGCTAGATCCGCCATAGAGTTGGCCACATCGGAGGAGGTGAGGCTGGCAAGCGTAAAGTCTTGTACCTCGGAAAGTCCTATGACAGTGGTGCGTTCCGCCTCATCATCGATTTGGGTGCGGATCTGTTCTATGTTCAGCCGGTCGAGGCGTTGGCAAAGGTCGTGTACGAGAGCGATAATACGCGAGTCCAGTGTTTCGTCGCTTTCGGTCCCGGTTTGAATCTCCCTTAGCAATTCAAGCACGCACTCATACATCGTGTCTCGCTGACTGTACATAGATTGCGGCGACTTAGCGTCGGCGCATGCCTGTGCGCAGCTTGTGTGGTCGCGCTGCTTCGCGCCTTTCCAAGTCGCGGTGATCCTCTTCTTGGTCCCTGCACAAGAAGTCGGATCCGGCGACCTATGCCTCTTGTTGCCGTCGTTCAGATCGTAGCTGAGAGTAGTGAGCAGAGAAGCCCTCCCAGCGGGCGCTGCAGGGTCAGCTCGATACTCGTTCTGTGTATCAAGCTGTCTCAAAATTTCATAGTCGAGTGTCCGGAGTCCTTGCCCACTGATGGGCTTGCTTGCCGCCAGAGGCTCGTAGCCTTCGGAAGCAGACAAAGCTCCGATTTGATCTGATGCATGGTCGAGCAATAATGCCCTGTTTAGACATGACCTTGCTGCAAGCCGCTGACGAGGATCCATCACAATCATTTCCGATAGAACGTCGATCAGCTCCTCTGACTCCCAGTCGTTCAGATGCTCCACGAGTTGTTTACACCACGCCAGCGCCGAGCCTGAGATTTGTTGGGGAAGTCCGTACACGTATTGGTAGATGACAACGCCCAGTGACCAAATGTCTACGGCTTGTGAATACTGGATCGTTGGCCTAGAAGACCTCGACCCATGGTGTCTGGCAAGTTCAGGCGGCAGGTACATGGGCGTCCCACAAAGCGTCTTCAGATCTTCACTCGCCTTTGGTAAGCCAAAATCACGAAGTTTGATGTGAATCGGCTCCCGAGATTGCACCAGAAGGTTCTCTGGTTTGATGTCTCGATGCACGATGGGTGGGCTCTGTTCGTGCAGGAAGACTAGGGCGGAGAGAACTTGTTGCAGAATGGTGATGGCCTCATCTTCCGAGATCTTGCGCCGACAATGTTGACGTTCGAGATGGCCCAGCGGGACATATTCCATGACCAGCTGTGGCGATGGTTTCTCCATTGCGAAGCACAATCGGACAATGTGCTCCTAAGGCGACCTTAGCGCATGGCTTCTTGGTGTTCTTGATATAACTTACGTGCGGGCTCTGCCGCATCAAAGACGCCTCCTTCTCCCAATCCGACTTGTCCAGGTTTGTAAACCTCTTTGAAGCATATTCGCGGCCCGTGCTAACATCCCAGACCCGAGTCACCACCCCGTAGGCGCCACGGCCTAGCGTCTCTTGCTCTAGCAGGATCGGATCTTGCATCGGCGTGTGCGTTCCGGTGGGAACTGCCGTTGAAGCAACGCTCTGAATACCAAGTGCACCCAAAGGTAGATCGACCGTTGCTGCGATTTCTCCGAGAAAATCGTCCACGTTCTCGTAGTATACATGCGGAAATGTCGGCTTGCCAACGATGATCTGGAATCTGAGGGCTGCATGTAGTCGGATGACGATGGTCTCAGTCTTGTCCGGGACACGGTGGCCGCCTAGTATCCAGGTGAAGTCCTGGCGCTTCTCCCCTCCTTTTCCGTCGTATGTGACCATAGTCCCGTTCGTCGAGCAATCTCGCAGTATAAAGCGCCGCTCCTTGTCGAAGGTCAGGTAGCAATGGCAGCGGCTGATGCCCTTCAGCAGCGGCAGAACGATATCGCAGCTGTTCGCATCAGTCCCGAGCATGAATCCACAGCCGGCCTTTGGGCCATGAGTGAATGTCAGTTGCAGACCCCTTCCGCCATACGTTCCCTTCGTATTCTCGTCCTCGACGTCGCTCAGTGGAGCCGTTGATTCACGGCTGTTGCGTCCATAAAGCTCGAGGAGATCTTGTTTGGCAATCACCAGACGAGAGTTGTTTTCCGGCCTTTCAATTGCTTGGAGAGCGAAGCCGCTGTGAACCTCGCCATGAGGGTACAACGTCGCAATGAGATCCTCCATGTAAAGGATTGCATCGGCAACTCGCCTTTACATACAATGTATTGCTATGCGTGTCCAAGAGATTGAGTTGCCCTCACCCAATCAAGCTGTTGCCGCCTATCAATCTCTTGCATTATGATTATTGTCTCGCGCGTAGAATCGAGGACGGGAAAGCGAGGGGACTAGGTGGTGATGAAGACTCACCGCGCCGGCCCGCTCCTTGCATCTCGGCACTACCTGTTACGCGCGGTCCATCAAGTCTTACACCTTGCCCAGCCCGCCGGAAGACAGCTGCGATGAGTATGGCCCTAGTCGCAAAGCCTCTTGCTTGCGAGGTTGCCGCATATAGTGAGGAGGAACTGGACGAACTCCTTGAGGCGAACGGGAGGTGAGGATTCGAGTCTCAAGCATCCTTGTATGTCAGACTTCCTAACCTCTTGGACGCAGGATTATAAGCGTGCGAGACCCAGAGAACATAGCACCAGCACTCATTCAGCGGTTGCGGTGAGAGACATGCCACGCTGGTCAGTCGCTTCCGATCTGATGGCTGTGACTAGGGACAAAGTGCGATCTTCACGGGGAGTCAATCGTTCACGCGCAGTCGATCTTTGCCAGGTTGCTGCCCGGCTTCAAGATCTTTCCGACAACGTCGAACAGTCAACACAGAGACAACCAGGCCCACCTACTCCGCCCCTGCCAACGCAACAAGAGCAGGATCTCGAGGATCTGCTGGCAGAGATCGAGGCCTATCCTGCGCTGGTTGAGGCTGGCGGTCGACCTCCTTATCCCTTCCATCTCCTGGATAAGATTTTCCATCACCCAGAACAATACCTCGAAGACCCTCAATACCACGACATCGTACTGTTCTGGCGGGGCCGCGTGCTCCATGAGGAAGAGAAGACACCCTTATGCGCTTGTCAATTGTTGAGATGGAATAGGTTTCGCAGACTGCAGCACATCATTAGAGAACGGAGTGTTCGAAGCGAATGGACCTTGATCAGTGCTGCAGACTAAGACACGTGGGGAGCGTTCATTGAGCGGTACGGCCAGAAAGATGGGTCATGGGGGTTTTCCGATTACGAGAAAAGACTGAAGCACCGGCTGAGTAAGTATGGGTTCACTTGGCCTTTCCAGCTGGAAAGTGATCTTTCACGACAAGACGGTGTAACCACCTGGATTGAATACCTCGCTTACGAATACTGGTTCTACGACCAAAAAGCAAGTTATGTCAAGCGTTTCCAGCGAAAGCACGACGAGGCATGGAAGAAGCTTGTCGACTCGGGTGTGTTGAGGCCTGGAGAATCATACGACATAGTCTGCAACATTGACTCTGTATTTAAGGACGCCGCTGAGGAGGAGGCGGCTGAGAGGGCTGTGCAATCCGCGACGACCGCCTTTTTGGCGGCTGAGAAAGACTTCGGCGAGTCATGGGTCGATAATAACTTTCGACAAGCTTCTCGGATCCGATTGGTCGCCTCGAAAGCTGCAGTGGAAAAGGCCAAGGCGGCTTATAAGCCGCTCAAGCGACGTGGCGACACGATCACCGATTTCTGCCAGCAGATAAAGGGGTACCGCAACGCGCACAAGGACGCAGAACACCATACCTACTTACTCAGTTGGATACAGCAACAGATTCCTACGATCGAACGAGAGTCAAAGTGCATGACAGGTGACAGAGTTGACGCTGGTTGTGTAGCAAACGGTGAGCCGTCTGCGGTGACTATGGCTAAAGACTGCAAGGGATTACATCATCTTGAGATGCAATCGCCGGCCAACGGCGGCAGCGCCGTGCTTCCCATGGGGAAGATACCGGCTGGCTTGGCGGTGCAACAGCACCGGGAAGGCAAACGCAGCCGCTGCGAATCCATCGATGTGCACCGGCGGTTCAAGAGATCGAGGATCACAAGTCAAGGTGATCTCGAAACGTGTTTGTCAAACAGGACCGCTGACGCCACGGGAGGTGCACTCGATGCCGTTGAGGGTACCATGAACATTGGAGGTAGGGAAGGAGAACCGGAGGATGGCAAAGCCAGCTGGTATCCGCATTCACAGCTTGACAGACCACTCCGTCGAAGCGCGAGAATAGCACAACTTGCCACAAAAGCCGCCACGCTCGCACAAAGTCGAGCGCCCTGCCAGTGATCAGGCCGAAGAAGAGAGCGACAAGACCCCCAGTAAAGGTTGCGAAGGGTAGCTGTCCAAGGAACATGGGTGGACATACGGCCGCGCGGGCCGCAAGAATGAGCGAACAGATATCAATAGGAGATCCCACGCGCACAAAGCTTCGCTTGAGGCCAACACGGTACTCGCGCTTCTCGAAAACTCCAACATAGATTGAAACTACAATGTAGATTGAAACAACATGGCACCTCGCCTTCTGGACGACAGCCGACAATTTCGAGTCCAGCGAGAGCGCCGCACTCCGAAAAATGTCAGCTGGACTGGTACTCGCAGATCTTCAGCAATCATCGTCACTATGACAGAGCTTTGCTGAAGCTCAACGTGTAGAATTCTGGCAGCGTCTGCCTGCTATGATACAGAATCCCGTTCTGTGTTCACCCTGCGGCGCACCTCTCATACCGAGTGACGTACCTCATGTAACCGGGGCTTTGATCCATGCAGATACTCGCGAGCCGGTTCAGTCGATGCCGTCATCATTAATCATTAAGGTCGCTCGTCTCAAGCTTACCGTCAGCAACCTATGTTGGAGAGCTATCGAACAGGCTGTGTTTGGCATATGAGCCGGCGCATCAGCGTCTGTGCGCCGACGCATTCTAGGGAATATTTTCCCTTGAGACACGAACGTTGCCAGCGCGAAGAGCAACAATCTCCGACCTTTACGTCGGTCTCTTTCTCAGCCGTCTGTCAAGCGCATCCTACTCGGTTGCTACTAGGCTCGTGCGACACCTAAAATGTGTGGGGTAAGCCGTTCAATATCTTTCATAAATTAGCCTTGGAGGGACAGCTCGCGATGGACTGATAGGTATCTCGTAATGTCACGCAACAACTAGCGAGCCTGCCTGCGCCTCGGAGGTACGGACCTGGGCGATGTCATAACTCAAGACAACATGGAGAGATGGACAAGTCTGACCGTGAGTCCAATACCTCGCTACCGCTGCCGAGTGTACACTCCGAAATCCAACGACTATACCGACGGCGAATGGACAACGTCGAGGGATGGCGCAGATGAAGAAGACGCTGTTGGAACGGACATGTTTCAAAGGATCGACTATGAGTCAACCGCCAAGCAAATCTACGAACATCTCGGGTGGACACGTGGCGAGCGGAAGGACAATCTTGGCTCCTAGACCAGCTCATTCCTGTTCGCTCTCCAAGACTCCTCTTACCGAAACAGGAGTCCTGATGACGAGTCAGCGGTAAAGACCCTAGATACTATTCTAGGGATAGTAGTAGTCAGTACTAGTCGAGTATCTTCTACTAAGCTATAAGACTAACTCTTTAATATAAACCCTAACTAACTTTCTCAATAGGTACCCTTAGACATTATCCCGACTTTAATCGAGCGCTAGAAGAGCTTTATAATCGCTATAGTCTTGAGAAGGAGTCTACTATTCTAGAGCTATATCTACTTAAAGAGACAAGTATCTATACTAAGACTAGTAAGTTATAGAATCCAGAGATTCCAGGCTGGGCGTTGTCGATTCGAAGCTCTTCAGGCCGCATACGTCCATCAGTGACATGGATCTCATGACCGCGTATGGCAGATGTAATTCCCAGCTGGCCAAGTTTCAGGAGCTCCGTGAGGGCGGTATCTGTTACTTTGGCAAATGTCGGAGCGTCTCAGACAACGATCTGATAGATTGTGAACTGCTCGAGTCATGACCTGAGTTTCAAGAGGCACTGTTTCGGACGGCATCTGGACGGACAACGCTGGTGGTGCGAGCTTGTCAGTCTCTAGACGAAAGACAACAGGGAAGCGGTTGCTTCCAGATCAGTCGAGACTACCGTCTCGAAGGATCAGGGTTAATGGGGTTGGTGGGGTTGGTGCTTCCATGACCTCTGTGCCACCTCGCCTCGTGTAAGGAATGAGTAATCGTAGTCTGGTAATGTCGCCAAGTCTGTCGTGCAGGCAAGATCAGTAGAGACGGGGCCGTGATATATGCATTGCAGCGAACCCGTAGAGAGTCACATTCTTGTTCCGATACCTCGTTGAAGACTGTTGTGATCCTCCCTTTCTTACACACAGTCAAAGTGAGTCTGATGCGCTCATCCACATCGGAAGACTACACTAGAGGTAGAAGCAGCGAATTCCTGTCACAACTTGAAGAAGAGTATCTGTCACGTGCTTGCATGTGCGCGCCATTTCGTGCCGGCCTTTTTACATGTTCTCATATCGCCAGCTCGCCGGCAGCAGGGACAGCAGGGTTTCACTCTTTCCACACTGACAAGCCCAGCCAGAATTGATTTCGCCTTGTGTTGAATGTATGCGCGACCCTAATTGCGCCCCTCCTGTTCGGACATACCTACTTTGACTTCGACTTTAGCGGTACCAACAGCCTTGGAGCTGTTTCCCACCAGCCAAATCTATGCAGACACGTACACACTACCGAGCTACGCCGAAGAAATGGTCTGCGAGTCTTAGAAACCATCAGCGCTTGGAGAGATGCCATTGTGTACAATAGTACCGAGTCACGATGCCTGGTCTTGACGACGGAGATGTGTAAATAACCGCTGCTTCCATAACTTAGCGAGAGTGGGATATGCTTCCCAATGACGCGATCCTGAGGCTCTACAGCACCACTGAAAGCTACTGTAGACTGACAAGATAGTTTTAACGCGATAGCTGGGGGCGACTTCGTAAATACCATGGAAGTCGTTGGAAGTCGTCCGATAAGCGACATGTTCTACCTTTCTTGCCATCATGGACAGTGCCACCTCTACAAAATATACCATTGCGCTGCGGTGATGAGCCGTTGCCCTTGTGTTATAGAAAAGTTAACGTCAGCACAGCGTACCTTCGCATCTTGAGCGAGATCATCATTGTTGGACGGAAGTCTATCCGACATGCTATACAACGCCCTATTCGGCATGTGGCTCTACCTTGCCAGTCAGAGTCTACCACTTGCAGTCAAAAGCGGAAGATAGAACGGGTTGTGAGGAGCGCTTTTTGGCCGCCTTTCGCAACTGTGCTTCGTCTCGGAGCGGGTTGGGGTTCACAATGACCTCCATAGACGAGTAACTTGACTCGTGACCGATGTGTCCACCAAAACCATCCGGCCGGTGTATATCCACTGCTCGTACGGGCCAACGATATCTGGCTTAATCGTCCAGAAGCGGAGAAACACGATCCCAAGCCTCTTTCACTACCCTTACACGGCCCTTTGGAATACGGGGGACTGCTCCCGAAGCACATACTCATCCCTGCATTCTCTCCAACACAAGGAGCGAGTCAGCGGAAGACAAATAGCGTGTCTGGAGTAGTGTGCATCGTAGGAGTATTTTCTTTTTGCATCCGGTCTTGAAGTCTCGAGGTCAGTCGGGGCTCACGGCGGGCACCGCCGAGCTTTGGCCGGGCGCCTTGCCTTGCATAGCGGCGGAGCAGAGTGGGAGTCCGCAGGAGCCTGTTCGCCTTGTGGTCCAAGGGTGTCGCTGTCAGTAGGGCAAAGTAAAAGGCTTGGTGTTTAAGAGAGGGGAACAGTAGTGACAATCAACTCTCCCCCCAAGAGTCGCCCATCAAGTCTCGATGCTAAGTGAGGCAGTGGAGAGATGAATTGTGTTTCGAGAGGAAATACAGGATGGCCGCTGCAAGGATGGTATGGCGACCCGGCAATTGAACAAGGACGGTGTGTCCCGGTTTCCCGGCGTGACAGCCGCCAATCACGCCAAGGAAGGCACTCCACCTGATCCTACCCTCCGAAGCTCAGTAGTCCACCTCTGTGATGATCGGAATGATCGGGATTGCGATGAAATATAAGCACAGCTCTTGACAGACTTAGGCAACGAGCCCCTTATACATCGAGAGCTCTTCCATGATGCGCACCCCGACCTGAAGCGATTTCGCTGTGCTTCCCATGCCCATGCCGGCTTGGTCATGCAGCTACTCTTCGAAGAGGTGCTCTTCGATCTTGAACCTGGTGGATGTGATGATCCTGTCGCGAATGCTGATGACCTTGAGCTTCGCTGCCAGACCCGCAAACTTCGCCCTACCTGCCGACGCGGTCTGAAGAGCCTCGATTGGCACTATACCAGCGATTTCAATTAATCTAGCGGACGCATAGAGGTACATGAGGGCGGCCAAAGCTTTCTTCTGCCAAGCAAGGGAGAACCGTCCTTCATCGGATGGATCTTTCCCTTTCCTTGAGCTGGAGCATGATCAGCCAGTGCCAAGATAGAGCTTCGGGATTTATTGTCGTATTGATGGCAACTCATAGGGCCGAATACTAAGTATGATCTTTGGAGTGGCGCTTAAGACTACCGTTTGGCAATCCATCAGTACATTCCAACTGTCACTATTGGGTTTCGGTTTAAGCCCAGCAGAAGAGGTCGTTGAGAGTTGGAAAGCACGCCGGGCGGCGGTGATGATTGCTTTTGCGAGCCTCGTCCTTCGTTCTTCAAGCAGCCAGACAGGGTCGCAACCATACGACACTTTTGACGAATTGGAACACAGTGCGGATGAAGAACAGCAGTCCGGTCCACAAACGCTGTTACTTCTCAGCATTTCGTCCGCGCAGATGAGCTGGGCGACGAGGAGACAGGACCTACCGCCCTAGATTGCATGGCAGACAAGTTGTATCAGCAGCTGATCGTTGAAATCCATGGCTGCTCCGAGGAACAGTACGACAAGCAGGTCAGCGAGCACATGAAAGCTGCTGGTGATAACCGTTACGGACTGAATGGGATCTTCAATGATCCCGACTTCCCGTCATTGCTGGGCTTGTAGGAGATGATCTCCCAGATCCAACGCCATGGGAGGCGGTGTTCGGCGGTCATGACCAACGTCGATGGTTCCAAATGAACGTTTGTCTCCACAAAGAGGAGAAGCGGGCCTTGGAGGCGAAAGTTGCCTTCGATAATGACAGCTTCCATGGCTTCGGCTCGTCATTGAGGGTGACCCGGAAGGGAGCGTGGTGTCACTTTGTGCCCCAAACGCGACAGAATGTCACTGCTGATGTCCACGTCAGGAGTCAGATCTATCCTTCAGGTGATGAACCTGCCGGGCGCAAGACAGATCGAACGATTGCCCCGAGAATGTGGTAAAGAAGTGTCCTTCCAGGTTCGTGCAGTCAAGACTGAGCGCGTAAACTTTAAGCGGAGGAGCTACCGTGTAGTTGACAAGTAGGCCTCCGGTTGTGGTTGCTAAACTTGGCGCTACGGTAACAGTGGAGGGGATAGAAGGGTCTGCGGTCATCGTGATAGTGGTAGTAGGTTGGAGGCGACTAGCACAGCTTGGAGTCAGCTTGCCAATAATAGCTCCGATGATCCGCAGACTTACCACTGCTGTTCACGATCTCGAGCCCTGCCTAGGTTGCCTCCAAGGCTGCCGCCAACGGCCACTAGGGCAGCAATCAAGATGGCAATGATAGTCGAAAGCCAGAACGTCGTGCTTGGTACTCCGTAGATTCGTCGTTCCGCACGAGGCTTCTGCGTTCCGCTGCTGACTGGGACATAGCTATGCTCCTGACGAAAGTGTCTGGCGCCCTTGTCGTTGTTCCCGTACGCCTGTAGTCCCTCGCTCTCCCGCGACAGAGCTATGGGATCCGGCGAAGATACGACTTCCATGGCGTCTGAGCCGTAACGCGGCGTCCCGGTATGTTTAGTTATCTCGGTGGCCGCTCGTCGTTAGTGAAACGTGCTGCTTTCATATGGACCTTTCTGAAGAGCGGAAAAGGGGTTGAACAGGAGCGATGCGTGCGGGCTGCGCAGCGTCGGGGACCCATAGTAGATCAATTTCCGGAGCCAGCCTTATCTAACCTTGCCCAGCCATGTGCTGTCGCACACGCGCGGGGCAGCACGAGCGGGATCCTTCAGACGCCACAATGTGTTGGGGGCCGCATTGTACTACTGGGTAGATCAGCCTTGCAGCATTGCCAAGAACGATTTGTCAACGAGCTCTGCGGTTGAATGCTGAATGTCTCGGTGTACCATGGGAAGGGAGAGGAGGAAGCTGCGAACAGGACTTGGAGGCGTGCATCGCGTTCAAGGAAGGAGAGTTCCCACGGTCCCAGAGGTCTGCACGGTACTATAGCAGTCAGTAGTAGCCCAATGAGTCTGGTATGCCATGCTAAGAATGATGACCCGGCAGCCCTCCTCCTGAGCCTTTAGAACAGCGCCCATGTCGCGTCACTGTGGACCAGCACCACATTCTTACCCTCCTCTTCACTCCATTCGTGCACGCGCATGCTGCCGAACGAGGCCGCGACATCTCGCGCGCCTGGGAAGAGATCGGGGGGGTACTGGAAATTTCTGCGAGGAGGATAGGTAGGGAAGCTGAGTTGTGAGCGGGAAAGGATGGAATATGCGACAGGCAGTTTGTGCGAAGGAGAGTCATACGTAGGATCACACTAAGAGGCGCGGATGACGCTAGCTGGAAAAAGAAACCACATATGGTCGTGTATGTGTACGATAGAGGAAAAACGACTTGAGAAGCTCGAGGAAACCGCTCAATCTCGCACCGATCAGACTCCCATGATGTTGCCCTTGGGGTGAGAGGAGACCTAAAGTTCCTTGAGCTTGACAGAATCGAGAGCACATCGGTTCCTTCCCGCTTGAACATCTACGTTTGTGGCACTATACAATTATCCGCTGTTATAGCACCTTACTACAAGCCTTCCTCAACCAACGCCTCCACCTGTATCTACGCTCGCGCACCCATCGTATTCCATCCTCTGGTATGTTTCTACAACAAGGCGGCGAGACCAAGCGCCGCACCAGCAACGCCACCAAGGGCGTAGTTCCGCACAGCAGTCGGGAGAGAGCCGGCCTCGGCGGTGGCAGACGCGACGTCTGTACCAGCATTGTTAGCGGGCTGTATGCATGCTGGTTGTTGCGCGTGCGGTCGCGAACTTACAGTCGGGGGGTGAGGCGGTGCCCGGGATGGACCCAGCGGTGCTCGTACCCGTGTATACGCCGGTCGTGGTCGAGGTACTGTAGGTCACCCAGCCTTGGCGCAGGGTGTTGGTCGTCATGTACACGGGTTCCGTGTAGGTGGTGGTGTAGACGACGTCGCTGGCGAGGGGCGAGCTGCGCGCGGACGTTAGCTTCGAATACTACCAATGTGTGTGCCGTGGAAGGGAACGCACGGCGTCAAGACCGAGACGAGCGCAATGCTGCTGCCGCTGCCACCGGAGCTCGCGGTGCTGGCGGCTTCTGCTGAGGAGGCTCGGGTGGTGGTTTGGGCCGCGGCGTAGGCGGTCAGGGAGGCGAGGAGCCAGAGACTGCGCTGGAGCTGCATCTTGATGGGATGATACTGGCGAGGTGGGTGTAGCGAGTAGTGTTGACATCACGACGGCACGGATCAAGCCGGCGATTGAGACGCCAAGGAGTGGAGCTCGAGCTATATAATGACCCCGAGAGAAAGGCCGTGAATATGAATTACAAAAGACCAAATGTCAAAGCTCAGATACGAAGTCGATCCGTAGCGTTGCAGCTATACGAGCAACTCCATTAGTTCTACTCGAATGACGTCGCCACCCCATATAATAACGTCATTCAAGCTCAGTTACGAACAGTCGTCGTCTAACTACATGGTGCTAAGCGACATACTATATTTCACACACTCGTTCGCCCACAGGCAACAAATCCACTGCAGCGCCAACGCAAAATACGAAATCACCACCCAGCTTCTTATTCCTGCGCGAGTCTATCTTGATAATCCGCAAGCTTGACAGTCATGGACAACGAAGAGTCCATGGAGGTGTCGACTTCATCGCGGCGGCGTCGCCCCTATTCCAATTGCTTTTTCCGCACCGCAAACGCCGACGAGTATGAGCTTCTTGCGCGTATTCTCATGAACGCCTTTTTGCTGAATTGGTAAGTTGACAGGTGGCGAGAAAAATGCAGAAGGTTGATGAGATCAGGGACGTCAACTGGTGGCAAGACCTCTCATCTCCACTGAACCCTGTCAAAACTGAGGATTTCGACGCCGAGGAACTCACATCAGCACAGAAGACTCGTCTCAACTTCTACAGAGGCGTCTTGAACTTCGTATCACTCATTGGAGGGACGACATCAGTCGCAGTCCCTTTAGGGAGCGAGAGAGCAGTAGCAGTCATATGCTGGCTTCCTCCTAACATCCGGCCAAGCCTCTGGTCCCTCACAACATCGCGCTTCCTCTGGAATTGCCTGGGCTTTGGACCATTTGGACTGTATCATTTCTGGTACTTCGAAGAGACCTGCAAAAGTATCTGGCGTCACCTGGAAGCCCAAATCGCGTACCGTCAAGCCGAGGGAGCATACGTGCAGATACTTGCGACAGATCCAATCCATGCCGGCGAAGGATATTCTGAAGCTCTACTAAGATGGCAGGTGGAGCAACACCAGCGTGGTTTACCGAACGCCCCCATCTTTTTAGAGACGGTTGCGGACTACTCGCAACGCGTGTACGAGCGGGTTGGGTTTAAGGAGTTAGCTCGCCAGGTTGTGCGTACCACCGCGAACGAGGACGGCCTTAGGACTACAAAGAGGATAGATATAGAGGAGAGGCGTCGAATCGACGAAGGACACATCATGCGTTTAATGATGATTGATGTCCAGGGCCGGACATCCATACAGTAGCAAGACAATCGGGTCAAAACGGGTCGGTCTCGGGTTCAAGCGCTGACACTGTCTTTCTCGCGACTTTGTTTATAGCTTAGAGAGCACATCCAAAATTCGGGCAATAACCTTGGCATCAGTGGTAACGTGGTCTCAATGGTCAACCAATCTTTTCGCGGTTGATCGGTTGGTTGGCTACTTTGAGTCAACCAACCAACCGCTAAGGCTCGTATTTGTCAATCAACCAACCGCTAGAAAGGTCAATCTGCGGTTGGTTAATCGGGTACAGATAGATAAATAGATATGATTTATTCCGCCCGGCCTAACGCCTAAAGGGCTCTGGCGCTATTATAACGTTACATCAGCATCCGATACCTCCGATTATCCCCTGATCACCTCAAAGCCCATAAGATTTCCTCACCAGAAATACCTTTCCTACATTGTTGCTTTAATCTGCGAGGTCTCGTGTTTGAATGCTGGCAAGTTCTCTTGAAGCCACTCCTCCAAGTGTTCTCTGTCCTATCTCCGGCGGATGAAGCGAGACCTGCTATCGGCACGAGGGTGTGTGAGTGGGTTAAGTTAGTCGAGTTAGGTGTTAGGATGATGTTATGACCCAGAAGGCCCGATGTTGTCCGGGTCGTGCGCGTCGAAACGGCCAGTGGCTATTGCAAACCGGACAGTCGCACGTACTGCTTCCAGATTTGGTTTCCACTTGCCATTGTCCGCTGCTGCCTTCCCTCCAAGGCAGAAGGAAAGGTTGCCTCTGCTTGTGTCTGTCTGTTCCAGCATCTGCATTCGGTGTGATTCCCACAACCTGCATCTAAATAGAAAATGCTCCACGTTCCTTTTGCGTGACCACACGCGCACCGGCCCGGCTCTGCTCCGCCAATCTGGTGTAAGTAGCTGTTCAACCGTAATCATGCCTGTCCGTAGCTGGACCAGCACACTCGCCTCCCTCCAACCCAAGGAGTTGTACAATGTGCGTGTGTGCGGCCCCGGTAGAGCGATGTCTATCCGCCGGGAGTGCCGCCCTATACCTTCGGGCAGCCCATCCTTTTGCTGTTGCGATGACATAATTCTTCGAAACGTCGTGGACTTCGCCTGAGACATCCGTTGGTGGGGAACCCGATCCTTTTCTGTCGCCTGCTGCGCTGCTCCCTTCGCGCTCACTAGGAGGGAAAAGTCGTAGCCGGCTGGAATCCACATCATCTGTGCGTGATTGCCACACTGCCTCAGCGCCTCCGGCGTCTTATATACTTGGCCCACGATCGCTTGGCCAGACTAACTTTGGGGATTGTGGACTGCGCGCAAAGCACCCTTATTGCTCGTGAACACCATGATCTTCCTGCTGTATGGCTGTGGTGTCAGGTGTCTTATCGCTTCCGCCGTCGAAGCCAACTTTGCCGTGTATGGGTTCTGCTCCGTCCTCGGTCCAGCCGTGGTAGAGTAAGTCACGGGCGGACGGTCCGCTATATATTCGCGTATGTCATGTATCACTCCGCCTGTACCCGCCATGCCATTTCTGACCGACGAGCTAGTCGCGATGCGAAGGCCTTGCATATGACTTGCCTGTCTAGTTGACCGTACAGGGTCCTGCTCGATGATCGTCTCTATCTGCGCCACCCACGGTGCTACCACGTACGGGTAAATAGTCTCCATTCAATCCGTTAAGAAATCTTAGTGGGACTGCGCTGCTTTCTGTAAAGGTGACGTGAGAGTCTGCATCACCCTCCTACCGAGCCTCGAGAGCGGGTTTGTGCTAGGCAAAGTGCGTAGGCTGATCCACAAACGGCTCGCTCGGTGCGCATATCGCTAACGTACTGTACATATGCTGGCTTCCGCTTTTCCCTCGAATCCATGGTAGGGCAAGGCAATGTTGCGACCCTACAAGGTAGTGTCACGTGGTAGAGCTCGGTGGGCTTGGATAGTGTCAAGACACGGTCAGTATGGGGCGATACTTCTCTCGTTGATGAACTGCTCTGCTGGAATCGTTCCTAGGTATGCGAAGACCTTTCAGTTGGATTGCAACATGAGTTGAACACGAACTACATATGAAGAAAGCACGCCTGCTATATACATAAGAGATTCGTGTGGCCGCGACTTGCGCGCCATGTGCGCTCAATCGTGGTGAGCGTGCCTGTCGTGCAACTCGCGACGGACGCGCCCTTGACGAAGCGTCGTGTTCCAGGTGCGCTCGTGGGGAACTCCCAAGGTTGTCGCACCTGTCACGTGTTGTTCGGTCAACCTTCCGCATGACCGTAACACAAGCCTACCTTATTATTCGGCGGCAACTAAGCTATAAGTGCTACTCCGAGAAGTATCGGGATAATGAATGCGATAATAGTGCCGCCTCGACTATAACATTGGCGAAGCTAGCAAGTGCCGAGCTAGACACTAAGGGGTGGATTGTACGACGCTATCGCGGCGCTAGAAGGGGGTATAGTATCCAGCACAAGAGGAAGCCGAAGGGGAGCTAATAAGTTCGTAGTCCCTACTAGGCTAGAGTACACTATCATGGTTGAAGTCTAGTGGTAGCTAAGCAAGAAACCCCTTTTTAATTATGCCGATAAAATCCGTAATATTACCTTACAGCCGAACTGCTCGCCGTTGCTACGCTCTAATTGGAGGGTCCTGTTAAAGTGTTAATGAGGCGCTCTTTATCCAAAACATTGAATCAAGTCAGAATGAACGAGCCGCTCCACCCTCCGAATGCAGGGAACACGCCTTATCTGTCGCAGGGGTAGTGGCTCAAAACCACAGGAAGACTCGGAAAAGGCGAATCTGTCGTCTGCGATCCGAGCCGTATACCCTATCTTTAAAAACCCCGGATCTGCACGCCGTTCAACCATGTATAACGTCCCATCTTCCGACCTCGCTGTCCTAGAGGCGCATGAAGGACATGTTCGAGATCGTTCCTCTGCCCTTTCGGTACGTAGGGGAGAAAGCGTAGCAATCGAACCGGGCGACCATCCGTTGTCGTTTTGTGATATGAATGACCGGCAAGCTCAGAGTGCCATTCGAGAGCCATTTTAGCCAAACGACCCACTTTTCTCGCCGTATTTCTATGGGATTGCTTGCAACAGCAAAGTTCTGCGTATCACCTCAGATTCTGCAATATATCGTCTCCAAGAAAGCGTATTTTTGGTCTGAGCTGGACCGCCGTGTCTCTGTCTTGACGATTGACAGTGTGGCTGCAACGTTGATACTCCTCGCCTTTACATGAGTGGCTGCAAGTGAATGAGGCGTCACAAGGACTAAAGTCCTGAAATCTGAGAGAGCCAGGCATGAAGCAATTCACCAGACCTCGTTGTTGGGCGTCTGTAACGTACTAGTGAGGAAGAATTGAGATACAAATGCAAAGCTCGGAGTACAGCCAGCTGCCCCACAAAGCCCGATATTCGGCTATGATATGTGCGGCGGAAGCGCAAGAAGCTAGGCCGGGAGAAGAAAATACGATCGACTTCCTACCGTAATGTTCACTGCGAGCGCAAACAATAACCTATATGATGATCTGCATCCCTATACTTAACCTTATCGCTGATCCCGGAAACCAGCGTCTTTCAGAAGGGTCTCAATAGTGCTTGATCCTACGGAAACCACGGTTGTCGAGATTTGTCCTGCTCTATAACCGCAAATCGAATGGTTATTTGCCGCCGCTCTAAAACTCTGACGTAGCGTTCAAGCCTTGCCAACTGTTGTATCTGCGGTACGGTCTGGTGACGATCGTGTCTGGAATCTTGGTCGTCCTTTTCCTCCTAGATAACCCCATGAAGAGCCGCTTTACACCCGAAGAGATAAGTTGATAATCGTGGAGCGCATACCTGACAATTAGATGGGTAGAATACTGATAGGCAGAGAAACCCAGCAGGTGCAAAACATACTAGCCAGCCTACCATGGTTTGCAGGCGTGGAGAACAGGCACTTCAAATAGCCGCAGTTCAGAGAAGTTATGTCTGATCCACGGACCCGGCTGCTAAGTATGATTGTAATTGCGACCAAAATTCCGAACGGCGCCGTCAGCTCTTGCTAAAGCATCATCATTGAGAAGTAAGCTTCGGATCTGCATCCCTTTCAGCTGCTTTCTGCTGTCGTTGCAGGGTACCCTCGGGGCTTCTGTCAACAGGTGCCAGACGGAGAGCTGCTTCCAGAATAGCCGACACGGTCCGATAGCACAAATCTGTCTTTGTCGCCAGAGTTATATCATCCGGAGTTGGGTCTTTGGAGCGCAGTTGACAAGCTTTCCGAAACACATTGTCGACCTTGTCTTTCGGGACACCCTTGTAAGGAACGGGGACTCTGGGCAATCGTTGAGAGTCGTCGCAAAGAGCAGAAACACCGACAATGGGGGTACCGCCGAGGCGTCCAGGGTTCCCTTCATGATCCTTGGGCTTGGTGCTGACGCCTGGTGGAGAACAGTTGAAGCTCCTTGCCGCTGTAGTAAAGTGCCGCGTACAAGAACCTAAGTATTGAGACGGATACTGCCACTCACTTCAACCTACCACACCCCCAACAGGTTGTTATATCTGAGGACGACGTTCGACACGACACCAGGCATTTCACTCAATATGAGCTCTGCGATGAAGCCCAACTTGTTGAGGAGATTCTACGAGGTTCTGGTGCTCTTACGAGTCCTAAGCCAAGTACAAGGGGAAAGAACAGGTGGACGAAGCTTAGAAGATCCGACTTTGAATGACATCGACGCTATCGAGATGCGAAGAAAGTAATGCGTAATGTGTGACTTTTTTTAAGGTGGCGATACAGTGACAGCGATGGCGACAGAAAGTTTGCCAACCGGCCCCCAATACTGGATAGCGGCCAATGGCTCACTAGAAAAAATTGAACCTTTCTTGAGAAAGGTGCTGAAATTGCTGGAAACCCGAGGTTCACCTGAGTCGCGTGGGAGCCATTTGTCTTTCGAATTTCATCTCTTCCGAAAGTTCGTCGACTTCCAACGAGCGCGGATAAAGCAGTATTGGAGATTGTTGCAGACACCGATCAAGAGTGAACTGGACAGGGTGGACTTGAGCCCTGACGTGGATGCTGATGCTGCTAGTATGTGGCGACGGTCTTCCTGCACCTTGACAATTGCATATCGCTTACTTGCAATCCAGAATATGCTTGTTGGTTGCATGACTTCCAGAATCCCCTTGTCGGGGACCAAAAGCTCTACGAAGTATCAGAGCTAGCCTACAGCACGAAGCACTCACATTTTCTTCGCGTTGATTTCGACCCTGTGACCGGGCAACCAGTACTCATGGAGAACACCTCACGCACAATCATCCGCCATTACGTCGGCCGTCTTTGCGCACCGAAACGCGCAGCTGAACTTCTCACATATGCAGCTGCGAGTCAACCTCATATCTTTTGTGGGTTCGCGATCCGGCGTCAGAACCCAGTTCCCGTATTGCGGCGGCCTGACCCACATGCTGGGCTCACGCTCGCAGGCATATCCAGTCGTATGTTTCCAAGCAATTCCGCGGATTTGAGCAATTTTCGGGAAGGACTACAGATGCTAAAAGAGAAAGGATCCATCATGTCTCGCGTTCTGGATCACTATCGAAGCAAGGACTGGCGCCCACGAATCCATGCTGAATTGACGCTGCTTGAAGCCTTGCATGACAGCAGATGTACGTTCTTTGGCAATGACAAATACATCGCTTGCAGTAAGCAGGCATGCCTCTGCTGTTACCATTACATCGGGTATCATCCTGGATCCTTTACCCGTCCGCCATGTCACAACAAGGTGTACATCAACTGGCAGCCTCCGAATCTCATCACAGATATTAACCACGCACGAGCTCTTGGACAGCGCGATGGGAGGCAGGCAGGAGTGAATCTCAATTTGTACCAAAGATGAGAGGCTAACGGGTTGATAGCCATGCATCTTCCACACATGTACCCTTTAACACATGCTCAAATGAGAGTCAATCACCACAATGTACGTGTCGGGTTGTGGCCGTTGGGCGATCAAAGTGTGGTGTAGTCGGGAAGTCAGTCCCCGACACTATTACCACAACAAGTAGGCATGCCTCGCGTACGCCGCAGCAAGTGGCACTGCGGCAACGTGCAGCCCTCAGCCTTGCCGTTCAGCTCTATCATGTCTCTTCAATCTTCTGCTTATATCTCATCACCATGCGAAATGCGTGCTCCTGAAAGATACTAGCCTACTGCACCCACAGACAATTCGGCAATTCATGCGATATGCGACTCCTCAACGTGGACAGCCTTGACTTCGCGGAGTTTCGAGACGATAACAGGCAGCCGTACGTGGCTGCTTCGCACCGATGGATGAGCGACGGTGAAGCAACATTTCACAAAGTTCGAGATCGACGCAGTACGAGCGGTGAAGCCTACCAGAAAGTCAAGGCATTTGCGGCATACGTTCGAGAACATCTGTCCCCAATCAAGTGGCTGTGGATAGACACATGCTGCATCAACAAAGACAGCGCCGCAGAGCTGTCGGAGGTGACCAACTCGATGTTCGAGTGGTTCACAGTGCCGAGCTATGCCTGGCATACCTTGTAGACGTCCAGACAGGCGACGGAATAAGCACCTTCCAGAAGAGCGAGTGGTTCAAGAGAGGTTAAACACTACAAGAGCTGTTGGCGCCACGGATGGTAGTGTTTGTGACGAAAGAATGGCACGTCATTGGACACAAAGGACGCTCTCCCTATGGCGACTGCCGACCTTTGGTTGGGTTCGGCCTTGAAAAGACAATCGCTCGGATTACGAGGATACCAGAGCAGGTGTTGCACAATTACGAAGCCAGCTACGTCTTGGGTGTCGATGACAAGCTGAAATGGATGGACGGCCGGGAGACTACCAGGCCGGAAGACAAGTCATACGCCCTGTTTGGCATAGTTGGCGTAACGCTACCTGCCATCTACGGAGAGAAATACGAGGGCGCGAAGCAACGTCTCCTCGCGGCGATTCATCAGCAGGATAGTGTAGCCGTACAGCAAGCTGAACACTACAGAAAGATCGCCGGTTGGCTCTCACCACGTGACCCGTGGGCAAACCACGAGTCGGCACGCCAGCGAGATGAGCCTCAGACGGGTGCGTGGTTGCTTCGACATAATCAGCATCTGGCGTGGAAGTTCGGGTCGTGCAGGTCGCTTTGAGTGTACGGAAGGGCTGGGTGCGGAATGACCGTCCTATGCTCCACAGCGATCGAGGACATACAGACGCACTGCCAGAACGCCACCAATACCGGGCATGCTATCTTCTACTTCTCATTCTCGGACAACCACAAGCAGACGTATCGGAATCTTCTCGTTTCGCTGGTTGTACAGCTAGGCAAGAAGGAGCCCGGTCGGTCGATGCTCCGCCAAGCATATGAGAAAGCCGAGCAGAGGCGGCCAGGATTGGATGAGTTGCAGAAGACCCTGTCAGCCTCTGTCGCGTCCTACGATGAAGTCTTCATCCACTTGGACGCAATCGACGAGTGTCCTGAAGGCGCTACGGTACGGCAGAATGTGCTGAATGGTTTTGGAGAGCTTTTGGAACGAGCACCAAACGCAAGGGTGCTTGTAACGAGTCGAGACGTATCAGATGTCCGATGTCTCATGGAGAAGCTTGGCGCTAAACCGTTGTCAATTACAGCCCAGACAGTGAATGCTGACATAGAGAAATACGTCTCAACCCAGCTGTCAAGTGACCACAAGCTTTCTCGGCTGGATCATCTACAAGGAGGTCGATTGAAGAGACGTTGGCACAAAAAGCAGATGGAATGTATGTTACAAGAGGGTCCTGCTGAATATCTTTACACTAACAAGTACTCTGATGCAGGCTGTGGACTGAGGACTAGCGAGGAGCAGGCCATGACGGAAATTGTCTTTACCATCGGAGAACAACACTCTTGCGAATTTGTTTTTTGTTTCTGACTATCACATATTTCGATGGGGTGTGGAGGGGCTTGTAAGGTGAAGCTTCCACTTCAACAGAAAGCGCACGGTTCGCGCACGACTCGCGCACGGTCACCCCCAAGAAGCCTAACATATCACGTGACAAGTAGCATCAGCTTCAGATACTCACTCTCGTCAGACCTTACATGACATGGCGGCAATACGGTATGAAGTCTTCAGCACCGAACCCTGACACGCGAAGTATCGTACTTTGGACGGTATGCCGCTGCAAAAAATCGCTCTCTTTAAGCTCCGGGGGTCTTGTCTCTGGGTCGAAGATGCTTGACCTCCTAGCTTGATCGAAAAGGGACTCGACCGCTGTATGTAAGCTTTTTGATGCACCTGTACTTGTTGAAGCTAAAGGTCCATCTCTAGGCCCGTGGGCCCGAGCCAGCCGAATCAGAGTCGATTCTCTAGAAGAGCCGCCATCGCCTTGTGTTGCCAATGGACTAACTCCTGCGTCGACTCATAATCGAGAGCGGGTTATCACATGATGCACCCCAGATCCAGGTCTTTCCGGCCGCCCGTCGGTACTTGAGCAGATGACGGTACCAGGCACGAAGACCCTAGTCTCACCGACCGCCAGTGTGACGACTTGCTCGAAGAATGTCGCCTGTCTCCTTTCACTGTTGACAAGACCCGATGCCCCGCCGAGGTTATTGCAAGTGCTCCAGAACCGTGCCGGAGAATTGAAGTGATGCACAATGCTGTTCGAGCACAGATCGAGCAGCTTCACCGAGATGGTCGGCTCTTGTGTAGAGTTGAACACCCGGATTTCGATTTTCCTTTGCTCGCGTATGGTTGCGAGCAGTCGATCAGTGACGTTTGTAGCCGCCGCAGACTGTTCATATATTCATGTGCTTTCTCAACGGCTACGACCATGCCACACCCTGGCCTCTTCTCCTTGGCCACGCCCAGGCAGATATCGAACAGCGTGCAAACCGTTGCGATAGGAACGAACGGATCGGACAGGTCGACAATGGTAAGACTGCCCCGCTGCAGGTCCAGTAGCTTCTCCAGCGTCTTCCTCTTCAGGTCTTTTTGACTTAGTGGTCAGTGTATAAGACTGTGGAGCAAATCTAGGCGGAGCCTAATGAGATGTTGCTGGTTGGTAGAGAGACTGGCTTGGTCGAGACGGTGAACGAACTTGAAGCCTTCGCGGTTGCCGGAAATGGCCATCTGTCTTAAGGTTCGCTGGATGACTTCGCTGAATGACTTCTACATACGGAGGGATAGCATCACTCCTCTGGTAAACGCCATGAGTTCGTGCATGCGCACGATAATAAGCTCGTTTAGTTGCAGCAAGAACCTCTCCACGGTCAAATCTGCTGCGTTTCCGATTGCAGCTCGGTAATTGCGTTGTGCGCCCTCGAAGTTGACGAGGATGCACATACATCATATGCCCAGACAACCCAGCGCCTGACGTGTGAACATCAACGTGGGAGAGATTACTTCAGCAGACAGAATCCGGTCTTCGAAGTATAGACTACAGAAATAAGGACATCAGAAGTAGTGCCTCACCCAGAATGTCTCTACGCAGATTGGGCGATCCTTCCGCATTCTGGTGTTCGCCTGAAAGGTCGCGGCACTTTCGTATTGGTGTACTAGGTTTGACGCATTGCCATCCGAATCTCCAAGCTTTCATTTCAGCGGTTCCGAGCGAAGGTTCTTGGAAATGGCGCGTCCCTCGTCTCTGCTCATCTGAGCGAAGTGGAAGGTGCTCGCTATCCTCAGATCCAGAAGCGCCGCGTCCGCGCTGTCCGCCACGATGACTACGGTCTGACATCGTCCTGACTTTGGGTGAAGGTTGGGAGACTAAGGACCACCCGACTTGTGGAACTCTATAGAAGAACTCGCGGTCAATCCGAGCAGCAAGCGACTACCAGACTCCGTGCAGCTGTCATCGCCGTCGCTCAGCGGCAGGGTTGTAGTAACGAGCAGGCTCTCAGAGAGATTCATCGGCGAACGTTCTCAGGTGCGTCAGGGAGACACGCTTGCTAGACTGGGCGCGTATGTCAGATGTCTGACGCTGAGCGGTAGTAACACAGCACCGGTAGCGACTCTGGCAAGCGTCCGGCACGGCTCAAGTCTCACAGCTGCATCGTATGTCCCCCTGCGCCGTCATCAGCCCTTCTCGCTTTTCCTGAACTCTACAGACTCTGAGAAACGACCGCAAGTGACAGTCTGGGCCAAACGAACTGAAGCATATAAGGACTTCTATGCTCCTGCGGCTTGTGTCGAGTCGTGCTTGGTGTGACTCCATAATCCGGACGCCGTCACAGCGTACCACCTCGGCCGCTTAGACGCGCAGTCCAGCCGAGCGAACGCATGTAGCTGCACTATCTTGTGACGGTACACCGTATCATAGCGAGTTTCGCGGCGAAGAGGAATTATGTGCCAGCCGTAGTGAATCTGAAGGTCATTCCAAGCTCTAAATTGGAATGCCGCGTGGCGTTGCTGCAGTGGGCGCCGTGCTTGCATAGCCGGAGGGCTGGTAGTTGGATACCTGTCCATTGAGTTGCATGTGGTGCTGCTTGTCGATCGATGGGTACCCATTGCCCATGGTGTACTGGTGTCGTATCGGTGTGATGTGATTGATGCTTGAACTATATAGTCAGCCGAACTCAATCGCGCCAGTCGCTATGTGTCACGAGGCCTGTACGCGAGGGCGCTTGATTGCTGCGAGAACGCACCGTTCTTGCAGGCGCCATGGATGACTTTTTGCTCCCTCTCTCCCAACTCTCTTAGACCCAGGCAGTGTAAGAATGAAGATAACGCGGCTTCTCATCGACGAGAGTGCGTAGTGATTGTACGAGACGGATGTCGTCAGCGACATATGATCAGCGCTGGATCGACTTCTGACCTAGGGCGGTCCGCAGGGTTAAAACGACTAATGAGCGTATCTTGAGGCTTCACGCCCCTCCGAACGGATAAGCTTAGCCGTATGTCACTCGTGCGTGACCTCTCAGGCCATGTGCACATGCAAGATCATGTACTGGTAAACTTGCTAGGACCTGATTGTTCTTAATTGCGTGAGGAAGCCCTGTTTAGAGTTCGTGTATTGGCGGCTCTCTGCATCTGTGGTTCCTAAACATTGGTCGACGCCACCTAATAATACGTTGATCTGAAGTGGATGCATTTTACAAGTAGCGATGCATCTTACTTTCCATGTGCCGCGATGTGACATTGCGCTGTATGGCGGTACGGGAAGTGTAGTGGTGTTACGTAAAAGGATATCTTCGAAGTCCTGTTCAATCCCCTGCCCGATTGGTGACAAGCTCCAAGCATCGCTTCGTGACATGTTACCCGTTAGCCGTTGATCAGCTTGGCACTGATGCAATTGGAGGTGACGCTGATCCAGAAGTCCGAACACAACAGCACAATGAATCGAGGAGCGTAGACCAAGGCCTTTTTGCTGTTTATGTTTTCCAAGTCTGCGCTCTGGTATATCTTGTAAGCTTGCTCGAGCGTGAAAAAGTGATGCACAGAGATCTCGTAGGTCGGCCATAGGCAAGATTTCATCTCCGTCCACCGGCTCGTCGATCTTCTGCAAGTCCTCTACGTGAGACCCCTCTTGCCGAGTCAGATGGTATGTACAAGAGCTAACAAAAACGGCAACGTTAAAGAGCGTTACAAGCCCAGAAACCATCACTCGTCCATGTCTTGTCGACCCAGCAGCACGGTCTCACTCATCCGATGTAACTATTGAGACCAGAATCCGATATTCGCTATTTCTCGGTCTCGTCGGGTGTTTCAGATATTAGAGGTGCAACGCGTGGTATCCGAGGCCGTACAAGCCGAATGGGTCTTACTGGGTCGTCCAATCCTACTACACCTCGTGTGCTCGCGGCAAGCATTTCGCTGTCCTGCATCAACTAGGTGGTTGCTCCATTCTATGATCAGCACCAGGTTGGATGTGTTTCACAACCAGGAGAATCCCGCAATCCGGGAGGTAAGACTGACTGGAAAGCGTGTCCATGCCTTGGTGCCGTCCATCTGCGAAGACGGAAGATCGAGCTTCGACGTGGCATCCCCCTCGGTCGCCGCACGACACGCGAGTAAGTCTTGCTGTTGTGCAGCAAGGCGTTGGTCTACGCCCCGTCTCGTCCATACCTTCTGTCTTTCACATTCATCAACATCGCTGCAGCGCCTTGCATTCGCTTTCTACACTCTATTGATCATCGCAGCTGAGTAATGCAGAACCCTACTGTATTGACAGCACTATCCCGATCACCGCCGATCACGACAGCCGCTGGCCCTGCACCAAAGCATCTGTCTATCCGACTTGATCGTGCTTTGCGCACTCGACTTCACACCACAACACTCTTTGCAATATGGCAGCAATACGACTGGACTGCGACCAAGCTTTCGAGATAACATCAAGCGAGACGGTTCTTACCACATCTACTTCGATCCATACCACACTATGTACGAAGTTCACGACCGCTGCGGACTCATCCACCGGAACGATCGAAACGACATGGATACGTAGTACTCCAACTCTGACTACATCCTGTTCAACCACATCAGTCGTGGTCGTGACTTCCATACCAACACCGCTGTCTTCCCCATGGATTACCTCGGTAGGCACGACTAGCACAGGCACCACAAGCACCACAAACACCACAAGCAACGGGGGCCCTGCTATTAACGCCTCACGAGTACCAAATACAGCCAGTCCAGCCGCTAAGAGCTCGTCAACGCCCAGTAGTATAAGCTCTGGCCTCTCACGACGACCAGAGCTCATTATCATTCCCGCCACCGTTATCGGTATATTTACTTGTATCTCTGTCTTCCTACAGACTGCTAACTCTCCAGACAGGTGCTCTGCTCATTATAGCGTTTTTGATATATACGATCTTACGACGGCGCAAAGGAATTACCATCTCTGAGATCATACGCTTTCGGTGACACTACCCAAGCACCGTCATACTCAGTCCAACACCACGGGAAGCAAATCTCACATCACTTCTAATCTACAGGGAATCGCGATTTTCGGTTCGCTCGTCTAAGCATGCTTCTCTCCCCAACTTTCCCGAGTCCTTGAGGAGGACCGTAACTGTGCCGTCAGTAGGGCGCAGAAGTTTCCACACCAAAGTCCGTACGTCAAGACATGGAAGACTGCACATTCATCTCCAGCGCCGGGGACACGTCTTTGAGGATGTCATTGTCTCCTTGCTGATGCCACACCATCTCCACCTGAAGCGAAGGAGCCTGAAGATTTGCGGATCACGATTAACAGGCTTCGTGGTTAGAAGCCACAAGACCTAGCAGTCGTCTATTGATATGACGAAGTCGGGGCTCGAGACTTCCGTATCGCGCGGACGTGGAGCGAGCGGATAGGCGTCCTGCCTCTCCACCAGGTACGCCTAACTCCCAAGAGCATCTGCAGGAGCGCTGGAGCTGGACGAACTCGCAGACACCTACTACGCCTCGCATGTATGCATCAGCTTACGTTCATCTTTTATCGTTTCTGCCTCGCTCAAGGCGATCAAAAGCTGAGTTCGAGGGGAGAATGACTGTATAGAGGACGAGCGACAGGGATCGTCTCAGATAGTGAAGAAGGCGTCGCTAAAGAACAAGGCTTCACTGCCGAAGCTTATTCCACCGGTAATGGGGAGCTCAGCCGATCGAATCTAAGGCATAGCCATACCGGAAGTCTGTCCTCGATCTTCATGCAACATTCCGGGGCGAGGATACCTGATCCGCTTTCACCGCGATCAGAGGAAAAGCGGCTTTGTACTGCTTCGGCAGTGGAGATGCGGCAGTCTTCTCCTTAGAGATGGAGGGCGCTCTAGCACGACTTCACGCGATGGAGGCAAGCTCAGAAGTTTGGGATGACGCTGGTCAGGGAAAATATGTGCTTATACCGTTACTCTGTGAACTATACCATAAGGGTCCAGGTTTATAATCCGTAGCTCAAGCGGTTGGGAACAAACATCGTCACGAAGTGGCTGACCGAAACAGATTACAGTGCAAAGGTCCACCAAGGCTGACATTCGTGACACCCGGACAGTAACGTGCTAATTCTTCGCACACCCGAGCCTCGTTTATGGAAAGCGGACTTGGGTTGCAAGGAGGTGAGTGGGAGAGTGGAGGGCCACCCGCACATAGGCACTTCAAAGCATTAGTGCCAGATCCAAGCGGGCCCGCTTTGAATTCTACGTATACGGAGTGATTATCCCAGACCTCTACTTCTCAACTGAAACTCGATTTCATCGCTAAATCTGGAGTCGACTGGCAGAAAGGCCCACGTGAGAGTCGCCGCCGACAGTCCACTCCCCGTCTTCCCTGCAAGCCGTCTTCACTCCCCGCCAAAATCGCTTCCAGACGAGTCTTGTCCGGGGTTTGCGTCCTTCTGATTGAGAAATTGGACGAAGTGGTAGTAACCTGATGCAACGAGAGTACCGAGGAAGGGACCCTAGATTCGGGGTCAGCAGGAGCGCTTCAGCTTCGAGCCTGTAGGAGGCAGAGGAGGTTCTCGCGTATTTAGCTCTTAGTGAAAGTGGCATCCTTGGGCCTCGTGCAGACTCACAACCCAATAGATCCAATGGTAAGGCTGGAACTTGCACCCTGCGACACAGCGCCCGAAAGAACGCGCCGGATTGAGCGAGGCACCTGTGTAGTAGACGCCGGCAATCTCACAGACGAAAAGGGTCAGGCCGATGCCGATCGGAGCAATGAAAGTAGCCATCAGAACTTTGTTCATCCGGAACGCTCCCTATGCCTACTGGATGCATTGTCTGCGGAGGCATCACGTCCTTGCTTGCTCCCAACGAGTGTCTAGGATGTAATGACTGTGGTTCCATCGCCATTTCCGACACCACCACTACAGTGGGACAACCGTAATTCACACACCACGGCCCAGGGGTGGAATCTCCCTGTCGGCAGCGAGTCTGCGAAAGGGTTGGTCTGCAGGAACGACGAGTCGCATGTGTCGTCCCAGCTGAAGAACTGCGGTTGTACGTTAAGCCAGCTGTCATCCGCTATAAGGTAATTTGAGCGGTGAATAACCAACAACTGCTCCGTGTCTTCGCTGCGGGATCGGTGGGACCGATCGCACAGTCCTCGTATGCAAGGTCAACACGAACGTATTCCATGTTGCAGGTGGGGAAGACAAAGCATTGCCTTAGCTTCCGGGCTGTAAGCGTACGGAGGCAACTATACGACCCGCAGATGAACCTGAATTTGCAGCCATACGAAACGGTGTTGAGCTCTGCGGCCTGCCAGTCATCGTGACATCTCGTTAACCTGAACTGATTCCAAGAGGTGACATGCATACAGAATTACGGATAACCGTGGATGATAGCTAGAGAGATGTGCTTTTTTTCCTGGAAGTGTGGAGTACGAGGACGGACGTCAGGACAAGGCCGTGTATTGCCGGCCCGAAAGACAAACGCAACGCCGATATGGAGGTCGTGAACGATGCCATTAGCTTCCTACAACGGACAGGCAGGCTTGTTTTCTAGCGGGAGACAGGGAGGTATCGTGAGGGGCAATAGCGATCGCGTAAGCTGCATCGAATAGTCCGTCGGGGCGCTTAGCTAGTAGTTATAGCGTTGGCTGTTGGTTTGTAAGACTTTCCCCGCTTGAAACAGGATTTGATATTCCTGCCTCAACGGCTCGTGTAACCTCCGTTTGCGCAGATAGTTTGACCTGGCCTCGGGTTAGTAACAATAAGAAACGGCATTTGCCATCCCTACCATTTATCCATGCTCCTCCTGCACAGAGAAATACAATGAGTGGCGCAATGTCTTCGATCTTCGTCAAACGGCCGCCAAGAGCGCTGCTCTTATGGGAAGCAACGGCTTCATCCCGACTCGTTCACTCCAGCTCCCCGCATCCACCCCACAACAATCCCCGCTCAATCCCAGCGTCTGATGATCATGAGCGAGATGTTCCAGGCAGTCATGCAAGGACGACCCTGATCCACTTTGCAGTAACCTGAACTGGTAGTATGTCAGTTTGCAGAGACGTCGGCTGATTTTACCAGATTGTAAGTATTGAGGCTCCGGCCCTTGTAACGCACTGACGCTTCTCCCACTTCTGTCTCGGCTCGATACTCTCAAGTAGCTCCAACTTAAGATTCCCAAGAGTCATAATCATGGCGGTGGCGCCAGCTCCGTCACAAAACAGCGATAGGAAGCAACAGAGCTCAAGCTCTTCCTTGTAGCGTACGCAATCATCGTGTGTCTCCACGCCCGCAACGAATGACAGCTATGCCGTGACCTGTCTACACGGCAACTATTTGATTCAGTCCTATTTAGCGCTAAACAAATGGCTCGTTCAGAGTGCCAGTGAATAAGGTTCGCAGATTGCAGAAGTCACGAAAATTGCAACTCTTGACAAGGTCCACAGCGAGGCACTAAGTCTCCTACATCAGCTGCATCCACGGGCGCGGGGAGACCACGAGGAGCGGGTGACTGCAGCGTTGGTCTAGGTCAGTGTTCGTCGACCATCTGACAACCCGGCTTTCTTTCCTCGATGAAGCAACATATTATTGATCTGCCATTTAGACGAGAATTGCTTGACGTTTTTTTCCCCACACACACGGACTGCATGTTGACCCAATCCAACCCCCAACTGTGTAACCCTCCTTCACCGTAGAAGCCCCACTAAATCTTAGGCTGCATCTCTCCCAGTAGATTACGTCAATTGTGGCAATGAGACGCATCTCTGCTCGCGTTGCTCGAAATTTCTTTTACTGTCACATATAACCACTCCCATATACGTCCATGTGTTGAATCGATTCCGTGCACGCGCTTCCCTGTTGCTCCCGTCGTTGAACCCTACAGCCAAAGTCTGTCTCAAGATGTTCTTTTCGTCCCTCACTGTCTGTTTTGTGAGCCTTGCTCAATTGGGCACAGGTCGTTACACGCTGATAGATCACTACACCCCTGAGAACTTCTTCAGCATGTTTACTTTCTTCACCGGCCACGACCCTACGAATGGCTTTGTGGATTATGTGGACCAACCGACCGCCAATAGGACTGGCCTGATCGAAAGTACCTGGTCTTCGGTATATATTGGCGTTGACCACACCAACATGACACCAAATGGTCGACCGAGCGTCCGCATAACTAGCAACAAGTCCTACAACCATGGTCTTATAGTTCTCGATCTTGAACACATGCCTTACGGCTGCGGCACCTGGCCTGCTTTCTGGACTGTTGGTCCCAACTGGCCAAACAAGTGAATCTCCTTCTCCTTTTGCGAGGAGGTGAAGATTACTGACCAGCGCCAGCGGAGAGATTGATATCATCGAAGGTGTCCACGACCAGACAACCAACCTCATGACACTTCACACGAGCGACAATTGCAGCATCACCAACGACAACATGTTTACTGGTTCCATCTCCACAACCAACTGCTTCGTTAATGCTCCCGATCAAAGCAACAATGCAGGCTGCTCTATCCACACCACCAACACGCAAACGTATGGTGCAGCCTTTGATGCCATCACCGGCGGCGTTTACGCCACAGAGTGGACAAGCGATGCAATTTCAATCTGGTTCTTTCCGCGCAACACCATTCCTGACGACATCCGTAACGGCCATCCCAACCCTCAGAGCTGGGGCGAACCGGTTTCACAGTTCCAGGGCGCTTGCGACCTTGATACCCACATCAAGGACCAGCAAATAGTCTTCGACAACACCTTCTGCGGTGACTGGGCCGGCAACGTCTGGACTTCTGACGCCACTTGTGGTCCACAAGCCGCGACCTGCAACGACTTTGTCGCGAACAACCCCCATGCATTTACGGACGCATACTGGACCATCAACTCTCTTAGGATCTACCAGGACCAAGCTCAACGCCACGTCCACGTCGGTTACCCAGGCCATGCGCCTTGGGGCGTTGACCCTCATCTACCACCATGGATCTCTCATCTTGCTCCTATCCCTCCTTCGCCAACAGGTATCTAGAGACATAGTTGAGCAACGCCGAATGAACATGTTGCATTGCCAGCCCTGTGAGAGGTAGAGATTTTAGCTCTAGGTTAATGTTACTATGGACAATGCCTGATCAGGCAGTGAAGGACAAGCCATCATTGATCAAGGCCTTGCTGAAGCTCAAGTCAGGATGGAGATGCCAAGGCCAAGGAGAGGACCAAGCACGTGTAACACATGTAAGCAATAAGGGTACACGAAAAGAACATGTATAGTAGAGAGAGCAGATACCATAGTGTAATCTGTATCAATATGAAGCATATTGAGCAAGTGATTGTTGAGATAATGACCAGAATATGCTGGTGACTTCATGATCGTGAACCGTGCCCTTGTCTGTACCGCGCCCTTATACCCCGCGTTAGTGGAACATTGTCTTCCAGTCCACTGAGCACTCCCTAAAGCTCGACGATCCATTCCGGACCCTTGGCGTGAGAATCGGCCGCTGAATGGTACTCCCGTATTTGCTCCTGATGGACGAGTGATAGAACGATGGCAATCATAGAGTTAGACAAAGCGTCTGCGCTTGGGCGAAGGTCCGGGAAAGGTGATACAGTGCATACGCAGAGGTCTCGCGGTCGCGCAGAAAGATCTCGTTGCAGGCTTGCATCAATGCGACGCTACAATGGAACGCTGCGGGTCATTTCAGTGTCGCCCTGCATCCGTGCGTATCCTTGCCTTCACTAACGAAAACGGCGCGTCTGGCTTGCATGCCTCCACGCGACTGATGTTGTCTAGAGCGGCTCTCCGCTTTAGCGACCCCGCCTCCACATCACTCTTTTTGGCGGAACTCTCGCAATTCTCTATGCGATGCAACGCGGTGCTTGTAACCAGCTGTAATAGGAAGTACCACCGAGGATTGGTGCGGGCTTCTCCCGCTTTTTCCAGCTCCCGCCAGGTTGAATATGCTCAGCTAGGGTTACATACTTGCATCGAGCCCACGTGTCACGGAACGACGTATCAGATGTCACTGGGCTGGAACGGCTAGACGCACATCCAGGTCAGCTGCATCTAGAGCCCTCCTCGTATGCCATGAAAGCTGTCCGCGTCCAAACGGGAATATTTGCGATTTCGTCCAGACAGGGAGCACCTCGCAACTAATATCCGGCCCGGAATCCTTTACGGTTTCCGTCCAAGCAAACCTACAAATCAAAATCAACACGGACGATACTATTAGCTTCGCTGGAAGGTCCGGGGTCCGATCGATCTCCCGTAACACAGTTGCAGGTCCAAGGTTGACTGCCGACTACTAATCAAGAGAAGCGTTGAAAATGAGAGGGAAGGGGAGGGCTGCCGCAACTGTCATACTTAAAGCGGCTCGGACGCCCCGTATCTCTCTTCATCAGACAAAATCGTTCGAATCCTTTGACATGGGGCACTTGCTATGGCAGCTTCTTCCTTATTCCTGGTGATTTGGTTCTGCAGGCTTGACTCTCTTGTAGGCCGTCAGGAAATGCTCATACGCCTGGCCACTGACCTTTTGCAGCCTCGTGGGCCTCACAGCGGGCGACTACAACCACCCTTGGTCAAGCGCCTACGTTCTGTGTACACTCATCATTAGCTTTGCGCTCATGGCAGCCTTTGTGGTCTCGGAATGGAAGATCGCCAATGTCCCTATGATCCCGCGTGAGCTTTTTGCAGGCCAGCAGATCTTTGCGATGGCCTACATTGTCGCTTTCATAGCTGGCATGTGGTACTACGCGCTCATCAACTTTCTTCCTTTCGTCAAGGAGGCCGTTTACGTAACGAGTCCTGTCAAGACCGGCCTGAAAGGCCTCGGGCCTGACTTTACCGTTACCTTTGGCGCCGTCCTCGTCAACACCGCGCTCTCGATCTGGAAAGGCCACAACCGAGAGCTCCTCTTGGGATCTGCAATCATGGCCAGTGAGTTGTCTCCATCCGCATTGTGGTTAAGTCTCAGGGTCTAATGAGCTGCCCTTCATAGCTGCTTCTGGCGGAGCTCTTGCAGCTGCCAATCCAACCAACCCCCATGTGGCTATTGCCGTGGAAATACTGGCAGGCTTTGGTATTGGCGGTATCCTCGTACCTGCTGCAACAATCGCATTCACCGTATGTCCGGACGAGGTGATCGCAACCTGTACTGCGCTCTCCCTCTCTATGCGTGTGATTGGCGGCTCCATCGTCTACGCGATATACGACAACGTCTCCATCAACGAGCTCACCGCGAAGCTGCCAGTGTTTGTTGGCACGTTTGCTGTCAAAGCAGGCCTGCCGCTCACATCCGCGACGCAATTCGTCATCCTGTTTCTGACAGGACCAAGCTGTTGGCGTCAGCGAATATCCCCAGTCTCACTGAGGCAGTCGTGACAGCGGCAACGCTCGGAAGCCAGTATGCGTACGCGGATAGCTTGAAGTACGTCTGGTTTGCCAGTATTGCATTCGGGGCGCTTTCCATCTCGGCGTGCCTGTGCTTGGGTGACATCTCAAAGTACATGGCCAACAGGATCGCTTCCAACATTCGTCGCTAGCAAGGGGTTCTGGTCGAGTGGGTGGGTATGGTAGCTCTATTGTTGAAGTGTAGTATTTTGAGGATTTAGAATGAAGAGGTCTCGAACCTTGTCACTTGCAGCTACGGTCCCAAGGTTGTACAACGACCCGCATTACCATGGTCTTTCTTTACGTCACGGATGACGGAACCGTGGCCATCGTCATATCTTGCATAAAAAGCTGTGCACGCAGAACACTCGCATTTTCTTTTATCACAGTCCTTTACATCAGTCTTCACAGACCACTTGTGTAACATCTTCGGAACGACGACCACATGACGACCTCAAGCGTGCAATCTCCAACGAAGGCCCCCACGCCGCACACAACAAGCCTATCGCCGCATGCGAGTGCAGTGATGATTGTCCGACTGGCGGAACTAAGTCCTCGGCGTCGTATCCTGAGCCGTCCCAGACAGTTTTTTGCCTCTAGACATTCGCGTGCTTCCTTCCGGTACGAAGCAAGTAGTTCATTCCACAACTTACCGCTCGGGACCTCGAAGTTGCATTAGTTGACAAGTAGCAACTAGCATAAACCTGACATTCGGAACAACTTTGCGGTATCCGCGGTCACAGTCCTACCTTGTCAAGTAGTTCTTGTGTGCTTACTTCTAACAGGATATGTAGCTTATAAACAAATTAAACAAACGCTTCGGAATACGAAGGTGATGAACAATGTGGGTGGTTCCTGGCTTTGTAACCGTGTTGAGTTGTCCGAAGCGCTTCTCATGAGTTTTTGAACCTGTGAGAACGTGATTTTCCACACCCACCAACCTTTGGGTAAATGCAAAGTTGAGTTTGTACATCCACTAGCGGCGTGAATAAGAAAGCGAATTGGGTGAATTTACGCAAATATGATGATTGGATTGACAAGTTTGGAAGCGCCTGAATGTGAAACAGACCCACTCTGAGCTGTCGAGATCAGAATTTCATGGAGCGGATGGGTTTACCACCAGATGAAAACAAGGGTCAGGACCGTATAAGTGATGAAGATTATGCTGCTCAACACATTCCTCTGTGGCTGCAGCATACACATGACATTCGGAGACGTCTGAAGATGCCTGGCCTTACCTTTCGCATTCGGTGACACGAGAACTCTGCTGTGTGACGCCACGACTTCCTACTTGCCAGGACGATGGCCAAGGGACCATGTCAATTCCGTCGGGGAAGTTTTGTGCCTTCACGAAGTCGGCATGATACACGGGCGAGAAATGTTCGAGATTACGGCCGTTCGCGCCGCCGAATATATTGGCGAAGCGCGTTCAATGCTGTTAATCCACTCGCAGGAACGAAAGATTGCAATACACCACCTGAGCAGTGCGCAGAGCCGGGCACTGAGGAATTGGCTCGGTGCGCTGCGCCTCCGTTTCACACTGACCTTCTTGTTTCAAGATGCTTGTCTTTGTCTTATATTCGGATACGGATGACATATACATGCTCAATGCGAGGAAACGCAGATTCGACGCATTTAGAGGAGCTCGCACTTGTACCCGGCCCATGCTTGATCAGCAACCATTTAATCCCCATCCTCGCCAGCTTGGCAGTAAATAAGGCTTTCGATGAGCATTCATCCGCTCTTGCCCTGACCACGCCATCTACCATCAACTCTCCCCCAAACCTCTTCAATCCCTCGCTTTTGACATTATAACTCACCTCTCTCGATCCCACCAGCTGCTGTACCGATCCCTCGGATGTACAACATCGACGTTTCCCCGACCAGCCGTTCCAGATACTCCATCAATCCTATCCTCGTCAAAAAATCTTCGCACGGTTGAAGCTGGCCTCCGCTATCAACCGATATGGCACCGATGACGCTTTCGATCATATCGGAATGGAATTTGGCCAGGGCGAGTGCGAGAAGGGTTTCCCAAGGGTACGAATCGCTGTATTCCAGCGCGTCCTGTAACGAAGCCGAGAGGTTTTGATGTTGCTGGACACATTCCTGTTGAGCGGTGGTCAAATCAGTGAAATCATGGCTGAGAAAATGCCAGATGGACACGTGGGATTGCAGCGTCGTGATTTGAAAGTCGCCAGTCTCGGGATTGGTGTACGCAGTGGATGATTGGAGGGATAGACGAAAGTGCAGGTTGAAGTATCCGAGGAGGTGAGCGTTGACCAAAGCCGCACGGAGGCGAATCAACTTGCCCTGGGTGAGTGTGTTTGTAGTTTGCTGGTCCCGGAGGAGACGCGTTACGACGAGGAGGTCGAAGACGGTGTTGCCGGGGAACTCGAGGCGTTGGTAGGATTCGACGTGGATTTGGGAGCCTGCTGGATTTAGCGTCAGAGCTTTAAGCAGGAGAGTCTTTTGATCGAAGGTTCGGCCAATGAGGCGTTCTGCGTCGATGTTACTCGCTGTGGCGCTCACCGGGATCTGCGGACGTGTCAAAATGGGAGGGTCGGTCGGCGGCACCGCTGAAACGAGGTGACGGATGCCTTTCCTTGCCGCTTCGAGAACCGTCAGTGTCCGAGAATGTCGCACCGATCAATGCCTCGATTACATTGACAAGGACTTTTGGGGACAGTGTTCGACCACCGGACGCTTGAGGGCTGCGAATCGGAGGTGGCCACGTTCGAGATTGAATCTCGTTGAAGGCTGTCGTGACATTTCCTGTTCTCACATACAGTCAGGAGGGCAGTCTCATGCGCAACTCCCAGAAGAGCTTAGCGGTGAGATCTACGCTCCCAATCGGAAGACTACACTGGATGCGGCTAGTCCGTGTGGTTGCAACACCCATGCGCCTCAGAGCGAGCTACCTCCGAATTGTCACAGCGCTCGATACTGAGCTCGCTTGGTGGCAGTAAGAACATCTCCACGGTCAAGTTTTCTGCGTAAGCCCAATCCATCGCTTCATTCTTGACCAAGAAAACGGCGCTTATAGCGATGGAGATGTCTTTTTGCACCAATCTCTCCGATAGATTTTTGAACGGCTAAAGAGCCCAGTGCTTGCAGTGCCTATGAAGACATCAGCCATCTCAATGGTGGACAGTTGCTCTATGGTTTTCTCCGTACCATCTTGACGCCACCTCTGCTTTAGGAGGCGTTCAGGAATACTGCTGACAGACATCTGCTACATCTCGCTGCCTTCAAGCTGCCTTCGAGCTTGCTGCGCTCATACACTTTAGGATGAGCTCACTCATTGCCACCGCCGGCGCATGTCGTTTGTGAAGGGTCTCAAGCGGTACTGCACCGCTTGCACACAAACACAAGATATTCGGGCAGGTGTTGTATGACATCTATCTTTGGTAAGGAGAGTACGCTTCTGAAGATTGTATAGGAAGCCTACCGTAAATCTATAGCCAACTTTCGGAGGCGTACATCTTATATTGCACAGAGCAAAAATCAACGAGACCCGGACCTCCTTTGTATATATCTCTGGGTAAGACGGAGCGGTTGGCCTTGGCTGTGACGAGCGACTTGGGAAGGCCATCTGCATTGCTTTCTCTGAACAAATCCGGGCTGAACGCCGCGGACCGGCTTCCATGACGGCCATGTCTGAAAGCAGATCATAAACGTCGTCCGAAGTCCAGTCATTTCGGTGTTCCACGATTCTGTTTCACGAGAGCAGATCCAGGCCGGCACCAGGATGCGGGAGCCCGTCAATGTCCTGCGAGATCACGGTGCCAAAATACCGACATTGATGACATGAGTATGTAGCAGTCTCGCCAACGATCTTGATCGCTAAAGCTATGGAGGAAGGTAGGTGACCGTCTTAGAGGTTATCTTCAGACAAGCTCACCTGGAATGGCTGCTGGCAGCGAAAGCGGCACTGCACGCAACAGGAATGGTCTGTGATTAGAAGTAAAGACGAAGCGATGGTACCACCAACCTCCTCATCCAGCAGACGAAAGAGTATCGCAATGCGTAGTACGAGGCAGAACATCATGGCTTGTTACCGTGATGGGTACAACAGCAGCTTCTCTTGATCGAGCTCGAATCACAGTCACTCTATAGACACCACACCAATGGAACTTAATCGCGGAACAGGCGAAGTCATCGTCGCCGGGGCGGAAAGCCGTTCAGAAATGGCAGCGTTGCGGACACCCCCGTACTCCGTTTCGCGAAGATACGAGAAACGAAAGCGCAACGGTCTTGAAACCCTGGACCATTCTCAGTCATTCAAATGACCAGCAAACAGCAGTTGAATCGATCTCGCCGGCCCTTTGGCGAATGGCTGACAAGACACTGCAGGCATAGCTTGCAACACTTTCGAAGCCTCGAGAGCCGTAGCTGATACATCGCGGGAGCCGAAAGGTAACGATGTCACCCTATATCATATTCACGAGCATCAGGACCACTCCCTTAATCGGGCATGGAAAAGAAGATGGCGACGTCAGCGGAGCAGCTCTGCGAGGAGCTGCCTGAGGAATTCGCGCAGTATATGCAGGAGGTGAAGGACATCCCTGCTGGATTTCGACCACATTATGAGGAGCTCCGACATAGGCTGTGAGGGATGGTGTGAGGTATGATAATGTGTTTGATTGGACGATACGCCGCTTTTCAGAAATCGAATTAGCGGCATCCTGGCGCGGCGAGGGAGCTAGTATGGGAGATGGGTAGTCATGCACCGCGTGCGCAACCCGGCATTTTTATAGCAACATGCGCTTTCTGGTATCCAGTCGCACGCGTTATAAAGCTCGCTCTTGCCAAACTAGTGCTAAGTGCAGTACTCCGACGACGCGGCGCAAGAAGAACTTGATTTCGGAAGTCGACTTCCTAAAGGTCCTTACCTTCCACTACACCGAAGAACCCGCCCCAAACGAGAACGAGCGGCAGCGGGTGCAATTCGCAATGCTGTTCCTCATCAATGCCTTCTCAGCCGCCCGACCGTGCTCGACCACGAACACCGACTTGCGCAGGACCCGAGGCCCTACGGCTGGCCGTGGGAGAGACCGTGCTCACCGTCCATCCGCCGCAAATAGCACCCCTTTCAAACAAGCGATCACAAGCCGACCCGATGCTTGCCACCAAGCAGGAGCGGGCGTTCGACGACGACGTCGCCCGTTCGATACATCACAAGGACGTCGAGCTCAAGCTGGTCCGTAACAACGATCCTGCGACTACAGCTGTGACAGGCGCCAAGCTTGCTATGAAGGTCAGTCTGCGGCACTGGCAGGGCAACCTACACAAGCCGCAGCCGTGATTGGTATCTCAGACGACTCGCGGGCTCTCACGGTGACTTACCCTCTTCGACAGTGAGCACATTGTCTGGCGCCAATGCAGTCTCCTTATAGCGTGCCCCGTCACCCATCTCCTGGCCCATGCCCTCGATGACGGTGCCTTTCGCAACCCGAGGCTGCACGATGCCTCCCAGTTGTTCAAGCTCCAGATCCCGTCTGGTCAGCCGGATCTCACGATACGCTGGCGTGAAGACGTGCTTGAGACGCCTATTCTACGTGCGCGTGACGAATGCGGGTATGCTCTCGTAAGCGTGCACTTCTGCGCAGGAGAGGCGGCGATTGCGACTGAGTTATATGACGCCTCCCTTCTCTTGCGAGATTTGTCTAATGTGCTAGTGGTGATATGGCATCCGCACGTTTGCGGTAACAGGCGAGAGTTGCGGAAAGTGTCACCAGCCGCTGGCACCGCCTAGGCACTAAGAGTGAGCCAAGAGTGGTCGCCCTGCAGAACCCTCCACGTAAGTCACAGCGTTAGAGAAGCTTACAATGAGCGCATCTTTGAAGGCGGATGTACTGCAGCGACAGACATATGCTGGATTAGTCAGGCCGAAGTGGCTCGTCTCAGGCGTCAGCGCTGGCCTACGGCGCTGAGACTCGGATGACACGTCGCCATTCGCGTTGCCGCGCGCTTCGGACATTCGACTCGAAACATGGCCAACGATCAAATGCGGCTCACGATTATCCTGCAACACGACACGTCTCCTGCCTTAGAGTATATCGATGAGATTTTGGAGCAATCTTCGCATGTTTAGCCATTGACGAGCCACCAGGAGCTGCAAGGACAGTAACGGCGTACTCGTCGAAGGTGGAGCCGCCATTGACCGATCTCATGTTCTACTTTATTCGAATCTACAGGCCTATCGTGGAGGCCGTGCAGCAAAGGCAAATAAAGTCTATCAAGACGGCGAGGACGCAAAACGGTGTTACATGCATGACTGCCTCATCAGCCGACTTGTCAGCTACCCTTAAAGTACTACGCTCCCCATGTAGGACATCTCGAGGGGCTCATTGGACAAGCGAGAAGCGGTCCAGATGCCAATGATGTTCGCATGCTGGTCACCATCTTGCAAAACGTGAAACATCTGCAATCAGGCCGCGCACGGATATCGTCACGCGAGCGAGCCGCTGCGCCAACCTTCGTGTGCCGCAGCGCTCAAAAACACTCGCAGAAGCTTGCATCTACGGTTGCTGCACTTGCGATCGCTGATCGCTTCGAAGCCAGAAACCAATCCGCTCAACATGACTGCTTCCCGCTTCCTCGGCCCCTGGCGTGCGCTGATTCTGGAACAACAGCAGCTGACAAGGCGCAGGGCGGGTCTTCGCGCAGTCTCAACATATGATACGGTGGATGCAATCCTGCATAGCTCATGACCACATTGGACTTTTGAGGCCCCCCTAATATGCTTATAGAGTCGCATGCTCTACGGTACTGTACTAGACTTCCACGGATGTTTCAGTCGATAGCATGCATGTCGCACATCGCGCATTGGTCCTGGATCAGTGGTGGTAGCCCAGTTTGGCATGTGAAAGGGACGTGACCGCACCGATTAGAACTCCGAGAACCCATGACAGCGTGCTGTTCTTTGACCGCACTCCTCGAGCTACTTGTTGACAGTTTTCACACCGAACTTCTAGCGGTGACATCCTTTCTTTCTTGACTCACAACGAGCTTCGAGAGACGCCTGTTCGAACAGACACGGCAATCCACAGCGCTACTGGGTCACCAGCAATCTCATGGTCCCGTCTCTGCAACCAACAAGGGGGCCGGAAGGACTCGAATTCGAGCTTACGATCGTTAAAGACCTGAAGAAGCCAACCCCTCGGTCGAGCAGTGGTCACGATGGGGTTATTCCGTTGCAACGAACCTGGTTGCAATTCGACGTTCACGGAGTTCGACAACTATACGCGACACTTAGTTCGAGTCCGGGCTATTTACGACAAGTATAACTTCACCGAAGCGCTACGACTATGGAGCTCGAGCGTGCTCCGCACTGAGATTGCAAGAGCAGATACCGACGACATGTACAAACTTCTCGAGGCAGCCCATCTGCTAGATACCTGGGAGGAATACGGTCAGGTGTCGACCCAAATCATCACTCGTCAACTTGGGCCATTCAAACACAGTCCGGGGAACACCATCAGTGAGGAACACGTTGGCCACGATAGCAAACAGGCGCTCGAGAAGTCGATCGAATATCTAGAAGCCAAAAGGCATGATGCGATCTTTGTCGCCATTGTTGCGGTAGAGAAGGCCGTGTCCGCCTTTTTCTAGATCGATTTCAAGGGTTCAGGGCACCCTAGCAGTGCATGGGTCGGACGACTGGAAGGAGGTGGACTGTGGCCGATCGGGAAGCAACGCAAAAGCACACCTTGCGGGAAATTTTCGATTGGATGCAGTCTTTTACTGACCCGTGGTATGAGTGGCCGGCATTAGTCAGTTGCGTAGTAATTTCGCGTTGAGGATGCAAGAGAAACTCCGGGAGATCCGAGGGGCGATCCTCAATGCGAAACTAGGATTGTGTCTTGACTGCGTGAAGACGGGGGGCGAGTCCGGTCGGACGAGCAATTGTCGGATCGGGTCCCATGAGGTTGGAACAGTGAGATAGATGTCACTCGTCCGCTTCATGTCTGCATACAGCTCTCATATCTGAACAGAAAGGCACAGCGAAGTGCATGGCTCGGTCCTCAAACGGTCACCTGTACTTCGCGGACCGAAGCCTCTTTCCCATCTACTGTCTGGGACGCCGACGTCAGTGCTTTTGCTTCGTCCAAGATCCTTCGTGGGATGTGCAGCGCGTGATGATCATCGATTGAGATGATAACACCGTCTCTGTCGAGCGGCGCGGGGAGGGGCGAGACGGTCCGAGTGATGCGTAGGCTGTCCATGTGCGAGGTAAGCTCGTCTGCAGCTGAAGCGAGGGTTTCTTGGGTGGTCTCCCGCTCCCTACAGATCACTTGTCGTCGGAGAGCCCGTTCTTGGGGACGGACGCTCTGCCACTCGTCAGGGATGTCGATGCCGTGGTCGGCGTAGAATCGCTCTCTGCTCCACTTCCGACAATTAAGCATAAGATGAGCGCGCCGCGCTCGGAGTTGGAAGCCTCCACGTTAAGAGCTGGAAGAGAGAAGGCGTCAGTGTAACAGTGTTGCAATGTGAGGACACTTGATTCCGCGCAGAGCTCTGGTATCGTCCGATAGAGTAAGCCTAGGCTGAGAAGATCAGAAAGTGCGCCGCCCGTTACTCCTGCTTTGACGTACGTTGCTAAGCTTCAGAGCGCAGATATCCCACTGCCGGTGGGCAGTACCAATGGGTTGGCGGCGCTGGCACCTCCTCGATCACGACACTTTCTAAGCTTTTGCTGCTGCTACGTCCTCACCTGCACCTAGCTGTCCTATCTCTCTGCCGCAACCTGGATCCTCGGCATGGACATCACCGCCATAGTTCTTATCCATACCGGCCAGTATAGCGTCAAGTATACCTTTATTACAGCCATCGGCGTACAGGTACTTTCCTATACGGTGAATATCACATGGGGCAGAGCGACTGATGTAAGAGGTTTCGAGGAAAATGCTCGATTTTTGCGTGTCTTTCTTACAGCTCAGGAGTGCAAAACAACCTGATGTCTTTCAGCAGCGACGTCAAAGACACGACACAGGTGGGCCGGCCAGGCTACAGGGAATGCAGCACGTAGCTTCTCCATTGACGAACAGCATCCGAAAAGCTTGATTTCCTAGATTTCTGTTCTCTACTACCGTTCGCGGGTGCTAGCCTTAGGACGCTAATGATCACCTCCGCTCCATGCTTAAGTACGCCTCACAAACACATTACTAACTGTGCAGATCATCAATCCACCCCAACACATCCCTCCGGTCATCGCATAACCTCGCAAACTCTAGAATAAGCCTCCACATATACAACGCCATATCCGCTCTCCGAAGAACCTTGTCCGCCCAAACCCTTCCCTCCCTAGCAATCCTTTCCGCCAACTTCTCATGTACTCCATTGTCCTCAGCTGCTAAAAAGAACTGCAAAATTCCGTACACATCGATAAATGTATTATCCAAAGGCACAAAATGTAACCAAGGCATTAACCTCGAATCGTGCCACTCATCGTACAATGTGGCCTTAAGCACGACGCTGCCGCTGTCGTGAAGGAACGCGCGGAATCGGCCGGAGTATGAATTCCCATCGACGTCAGGTAGGTATTTGAATCCATACTGAGCATGCATGGGGATGGGAGGCCGGACTTCGAAATAAGGGTTGGTGTATGGGCAGAGTTTTTCGTCGGCTGAGGTTGGTGGAAGGGGAAAGCATTCTAGCCTTGTGAATGCTACGTCTGTGACGGTGGATAGCCAGCCGCCTAGACTTCCATTGCGGGGCGCTACAAGGCTATAATGGCCCTGCGTGGGAAGCTTGAAGGTCGTCCCTTCAGCCGGCAAGCTACCAGTCTCAGACTCATGCACGGCAGTCCCGTTCAGCATCTGCACGTATCGATGCCGATGAAAGTGCGTCCACGTTTCGGCTTTGTTACGGCCGCCGGACGCGACACCGCGCCAAACGACGCCATCTTTCTTCTGGGTCCAATCGGGGCCTCTGTCGCCGCGGCCAGCGTAGAGCTCTTCGGTGCTCAGGTACATGGCAGGGGGAAAGAGGATGTCGTTGTTTTGCCGAAGTTTGCAACCGCCGAAGAGGGGAATAAGCGATTGTGTCGTGTTGATGGAGACGGGCTCGATGAATGTGCCGTGGAGAGAGCGGAGGTGCGGATGCTGGCAGGAGTCTTTGGATAGAGTCCAGTTTTGGACGTAGCCTGAGAAAGAATGACGGGGATATGCGATTGGCATGTCGATGGCGTCGTGGTAGATGTCGATTGGCGGGATGTTCCGCGATGGGGAGTCTGGAGGGCAGGTCTGACGTAAGAGGTCCCAGTATGAGCCCTCACCTATCCAGCGCACATCGTAAGGCCCGTCCTCAGGCTCCGCATCTAAAGCTGGGAGACCGGTGAATTCGGTGCGCACTTCTGACGGAGGTACTACACGTCGTTCCGCAGCCTCTTTCCGCACCCTCTCATTGATCTCTTTCCATGGAACGAGCAGCCGCGACTCGTCCATGACATTCACAGGCAGGTCCACATCGGGCAACCACTGCGCTAACTCCTCTACAACACGGTGCCATTGCGGCATGCGGCCCATGGGGTCCGCATGAGTAGTTTTGAGTATTGCCTTGCGGTTGCGAACACTGATAACATGTTCATGCGCCCAAGGCCCACTGCGTCGTCTCAGTTCGCGCGGTTCTAGCGTCCAGAAAGGATTCAAGTCGTCATATATCCGATCAAAGAATTCTTCGACTATGATCGCATCATGTTTCTGGGCATAGTCAAACCAGGCATTGAAGTCTGGCGGCGGGCGTCGTCCCCTGCGCTCCTGATACCGTATCACCGCTGTGCTCAAATCGTGGCTCTGCCTAGAGAGAAGCCGTCCTTGTTCCGCTTGCGCGTATCTGATGAGTTTTCCAATCGGGTGCTCATGTTCCTGAGATACTGAAGGAGATGCATCAAATGCATGGATCTTATCAACTCTTTCCGCCGAAGTGTGGTTGTCGTAGATGAAGTAGACAAACGTGCAGGTCAGGGTTATTGTTGCCAGGATGAGGTATTTCAGGATGCGGTTCCCGCCTAGGCACGCGCTGCTAAAGCCACCGTATTTGCCGGTCAGCTTGACTGGAGTCATTAGATCGGCATTGGACGTGTGCATATCTACGCAGAAAATATGAGGAAAGACACGGCTAATAGCGACGCTTGGTCTTGTCGCGAGCATCATTCGCATTTCACGAACACATGACTGACGTAGTTCTGAGCCGTTGAAAGTTCGGCCCGCCCCAACTGTCACGCGACATCGCAGACCAGCTCTAGCCGCTTGATAGCTGCAACCTTTGGAGCAACTCCCGCTTCGGTCGAACCACGTGCTTTGCCCTCGGGAAGTTCTGCCTCGCTTGGCGCGCCCCACGAAGCGTCCCTAGCGATCTGCGTCGACGAATAAACTTTCTAGACAGCGTTTCATTAGGTACAATAGAGAGTGCGCTTTAGGTGCTTAGCGATAGGTGGAGTGAAAACGGCCGGAGCTCTTTCCGCCCCCGATGATGAGGTGGTACGTCATTTGCACATGAGCTTGATCGCGCGTGATAAAAGGCAGATAGTAAGGACTACTTATCCAAGTATATCGACCACAACAAACTTCTTTCCGGAGTTTATATCGCGTCTACCCTCGTATGATGTTAATGATGACAATGACGACCCCGAAGTTTTTGTCGGTGGCTCTTCTACTCATCTTGACCTTCGGCTTGCTCTTTCGATTGAAAAAAACTATGTCGTACCTGGAGGTCGGTACAGCCTGGTGTTCGTTGGATTTGCTGCTCCCGCAGCATCAGCCCTTCGAGAGAGACTTCACGGCGGGCAATTCTACTCTAGGGGTAAGCGGAATCCGTGCTGCTGCGAGTCATTTGTTGCTCTTAGTTGAATCCTACATCCTATCTAGTTTAAGGCGATCCTTGCACTGTCACAAGGCACGAAATGGCGAATCGACGGCATGCGGGCGGCCGCCCGTGTCAGCGGCATCGAGCTTCAAGTCCCAGCTCAGCCGGGCTGGCCGGAGCTGTTCATTCAAGCCTTTAAAGAGTCTGGCCCTATCGAAGCACACGAGGCAGCTGTGGGGTGGCTCGGGCACATGGAAGTACTAAAGCTCGTGCTCCAGAGTCGCTACAGCTCGGCTCTCGTCCTCGAAGACGATATGGACTGGGACACAGAGATCCGTAACCAGACGCGTCTTATCGCGGCTGCGGTCCGCGCTATCACGAATGAGGGAGATAATGGTCAGGCGCCCTACGGATCGGGATCGGATGTGCTCTGGATGGGCCACTGCGGTGACATGGCCAACATCAATAGGCCAATGTTCCTTTACAAGGACCACACGACCGTACCGCCGGATGAGTATCGCGGGCTGGACAGGCATATCACGATGATCGTGCGGGAAGGCGAGCGTTCTGTGCATTATTCGGAGAATGCAGCCTGCAGCTTCGCGTACGCTGTTTCCGCCAAAGGCGCAGAGAAGCTTCTACATCTAGCGTCATTTGGGCATGGAGGCGCCTTCGATCTGATGCTAATGGGCGCTTGCCGAGCTAAGGAGCTTAGATGCGTATCGGTGAATCCTGAGGTGTTTAATCCTTACCATGCAGCAGATGGAGAACTTAGCAAGGTACAAGTTGGAGACTGTGGCGATATACTGGACGTACACGTGGGAGATGGAATGGGATACACGGATAACATTCGGCAAAGTGCAAGGTGTTTGGGACTGTTCAATTCAACGTGCTACTCCAGCTAGCTACGCGGTGGCGAGCTTGTTGTCGTGGGGGTGATGGTTAATTACAGAACACCTCAAATGTGAGAACAACCCCCTTACCTAAAGGGAAAAGCCTGAGTGAGACAGCCTTTCTGACTGCTCTGTTGTCGTCGTGTGTAACCATTTCTTTGCCTCGAGGCTGCAGTGTGATTCGTCAGCGCAATGACTGTCGTGTGCCAATTGCGGGTACGCGTGTTTGCGAGACACTCTATTTGGAGTCGTCAGCGGCGCTCTGATCAATGGGTGCGCTAGCGCACACACGAAGGAGGCTAGCAATCTCATAACGCACTCAACGGGAGCTACGATGTGGTATGAGAAGCAAGCACAGTAGCAATTGCAAACGAGCCTTCCGGAATGAGCAAACCTCATTGCGTTGAAGTGCTGCTTGCCAATCGTATTGGCCCCTCTGCAATAGAGCAGCTCCACTTGTTCGCGGTACGCTTGTTTAAGAGGGCTGAAGACACTCACGTCGCATGGCTGCAGTTTTTGGGAGGTATGAGAAGGGAGACGACGGAGGACGATATCGTCCTCGAAGCAGAAGGTCATCACCTCGAGGGACTCATGCGTACTGAAAGCGTCACTGATCAGGAGGCAAGGTCGTCAAGCTCTGGTTCTTCTGGCCTCATTCTAACACTACATATCTGCCTAATCACTACACCCAGAGGGACAGGGCTTCCTTCCAACATGTGAGAGAAGGAATGTTTATGCTTCAGTTGGAAGGAGAAACGATGTTGGTCCCGCTCGGGGTACTACATTGCACTTTTACTGTGATGCCCTCGCTGCTAGTAGGCTCGCAATTCTCTCTCCACAACGGCTTTTGGTTGGATCGGCAGCTGGTCGGCTTTCGTAGCGGGCTTGCTGCAGACATCAACGCCACAGACCAGTGTCCTCCACATGTCGCTCTGTCCCGCGCGATAGTGCGGGGAATGGAGAACAGGCTCCCCAGCCAAGAAACTGTTAAGTGCTGGCTGAAGTCCGAAGCCGAAGTTCGCGCCGCCTTCGACGCCTGTCCAAAGCATTGGCAGCGTATGAGAGAAGCCTGGCGGCCTTATGTGAAGGGCAAGGATTGCTTGTTCTGCAAGGAGCTCGGACTGGTCTGCAGCCAGACGCAGGGGGCGAACGACAACGTTCCTTTCAGGAAGATCTCAACAGTGATCCCGACTACGTTGAGCCTTCGGCTAGCGGGAGATCTGGGGGCCGGAGGAAGAGGAAGCCGGGGGTAGATCGTGGTGTCATACGCGAAG